>OZ024740.1:140330006-140350006 GCA_964016885.1 Eledone cirrhosa | reverse complement strand
GATGTCGTCCAGGTCTTCAAAACGGGTCCCTCCGGGTCGTACTCGAAGATCCATGACTCACATCACCGGTGATGACTGTCCCTAGCAAGTCCGGTTCGGTTTCAAGACGCTCGAGGACGTCCTGGCACACTTGCATGCGTCGACCCTTCTGGTCATCGTTCAGCAGTCCTCGCGTCCTCGCGTCCTTCTTTAAACCTCTTGCACCACTCAAAAACACGTGAGCGTGACATGGTCTCATCTCCATACACTTGCTGCAGCAATCCCAGTGCTTCTGACGGAGTTTTCAAGTTTGTTCGTTGCTCTGTGCTCATTGCTTGATATATAAAATTTTGAAGAAAAAAGTTTGATCGCTGCAGAGAGCTAAGATTACAGTTACATACTCCAGGGGGATTACTTTGAAGCAGAAAACTCTTAGTGTGAAGTTTGGGTTTGAAATAAATCTTTTGTGACATCAGTCCTGGAACTTTTCTGACACACCTCGTATATATATATATAAATATAAATTAGCGAGAATCGTATTTCGGCTATGGAATTAGCGAAAAACAACTTCCGAGATGTGTGGCAAGCGCTCAATAATTCTGACGAACCAGAGCTACAACATACGTTAAAGGCCAAACACACTGAGACGATGGTTAAACCGTTATCCGCACAACCATAGAAACGACCAAGTAATTCGGGTCAAACAAATAAAAAAATTATGTGATTGAAAAATTTCCCGGACCCCTGGATGGTTGGTAAAATCCAGCATTTGTGTTTCTGCGACTCCTAAATCAAGTACTGTCCGCTTAGACAAATAATGTTAGGCTTCTGGTAAGATGATTGAACAAGGAAGTCACTTTCTCAACAGGTTTTAGTTCAAGTGCCAGACAAGGAATGACCGTTAGCGATACCCACGTGGGGCTCGACGAGGGAGGCAACCCTTATTTTTGGCGGATGAAATTCAGTATGTGTATATTATTGCAAAAATGAAAAATATCACAAAACGAATTAAGCTCTCAACAGAATGGTTATAAGTTAACAAAAGCTATTCATCAGTCAATAGAATCAACTAAAAAAATCAAGAAAATTAACTGGTCAATAGCTAGACTCTGGAGATTATACAAATATAAATTACGTATATATATATATATATATATATATATATATATACGTATGTGTATATGTAGAACGTATGTATGTATGTAAGATATATGTATCAAGAACAACTGCAGCCTCTGATAAATGCAATCTTAAAATTGACAAGTACTTAACTGAAGTACTGTACATATACCATATATGTAAACCTCTTTCCAGCTGTCTTTTATAAAAATGAAAAATTTATATTAAAATCAGATTTGTTATTTAAATTCATTTGTATATCTTAGGCATGTGTGAAGTTTGGGTTTGAAATAAACCTTTTGTGACATCAGTCCTGGAACTTTTCTGACACACCTCGTATATATATACACACACACACACACACACACACACACACACACACACACACACACACACACACACACACACACACACACACACACACACACACATATATATATATATATATATATATATGCATAAACACATAAATATATACATATAGATGCATACTTACCTACCTACATACACACATACTCACGTATACATACACGCACATATATATATATAAATACATATATATATGTACGTATGGATATGTATGTCTACATGCATACAAACATGCATACATGCATATATAAGCATATGCATCCACGAATACATACATATAGTATTCATACATACAAGCACACACACACACGCACATACATACATACATACATACATACATACATACATACATACATACATACACACATGGTGGCTACCAACTCGTTTTCGAGTACGGCCACTACTTTATATCCATGTAGGAGAACCCCTACCGATGCGCTGAACGAGTGTGACTTTTTAGTCCAGCCAGCGACTTGAAAACTCTGGTACAAACACTACACTTGTGACAATTATTGACACATAGTGCTGGGCCCATGGTACCCTGTGACGACAAGTGCAGAGAGATCTCCAGATATAAAGCAATGCCTGTGCCGTGAAGCTTTTATAGTGAGCAAAGGCACTGCACAACATACATACATACATACATACATACATACATACATACATACATACATGCCTACATACATGCACACTCATATACAAACACACACATACCCAACTCCGCATCAAATCATTAAGATCGAGATACAGCTGACTAATTAATCTTGAAGTAGTCACTCACGCAACATGTCAGAATATTGTTAGCAGCAGTAATAGTAGTAGTAGTAGTTGTAGTAGTAATAGTAGTAGTAGTAGTGGTAGTGGTGGTGGTGTTAGTAGCAGTGGTGATGAAAGTATTAGAGTTGAGATAGTAGTAGTAGTAGTAGTAGTTGTGGTGGTGGTCGTGTTAGTAGCAGTGGTGATGAAAGTATTAGAGTTGAGATAATGGTAGTAGTAGTAGAAGTAGTAGTAGAAGTAGTAGTAATAGTAGTAGTAGTAGTAGTGGTGGTGGTGGTGTTAGTAGCGGTGGTGGTGAAAGTATTAGAGTTGAGATAGTAGTAGTAGTAGTAGTGGCGGTAGTGGTGGTGGTGTTAGTAGCAGTGGTGGTGAAAGTAGTAGTAGTAGTAGTAGTAGTAGTAGTAGTTGTGGTAGTGATGGTGGTGTTAGTAGCAGTGGTGGTGAAAGTATTAGAGTTGAGATAGTAGTAGTAGTAGTAGTAGTAGTAGTAGTAGTAGTTGTGGTGGTAGTAGTAGTAGTGGTGGTGGTCGTGTTAGTAGCAGTGGTGATGAAAGTAGTAGTAGTAGTAGTAGTAGTTGTGGTGGTGGTAGTGATGGTGGTATTAGTAGCAGTGGTGGTGAAAGTATTAGAGTTGAGATAGTAGTAGTAGTAGTAGTAGTAGTAGTTGTGGTGGTGGTAGTGATGGTGGTGTTAGTAGCAGTGGTGGTGAAAGTATTAGAGTTGAGATAGTGGTAGTAGTAGTAGAAGTAGTAGTAGTAGTAGTGGTGGTGGTAGTGGTGGTGGTGTTAGTAGCACTGGTGGTGAAAGTATTAGAGTTGAGATAGTAGTAGTAGTAGTAGTAGTAGTGGCGGTAGTGGTGGTGGTGTTAGTAGCAGTGGTGGTGAAAGTATTAGAGTTGAGATAGTGGTAGTAGTAGTAGTAGTAGTAGTAGTAGTAGTAGTAGTAGTAGTGGTGGTGGTAGTGGTGGTGGTGTTAGAAGCAGTGGTGGTGAAAGTATTAGAGTTGAGATAGTAGTAGTAGTAGTAGTAGTAGTAGTAGTGGCGGTAGTGGTGGTGGTGTTAGTGGCAGTGGTGGTGAAAGTATTAGAGTTGAGATAGTGGTAGTAGTAGTAGTAGTAGTAGTAGTAGTAATAGGAGGCGATGGTGATGGTGGTGGTAGTAGTAGTCATATGGGTAATGGTGATGATATCAGTGGTGGCAGTGATGGTGTTGGTTGTAGAAATGATAGTATTGGTATTGGCGGTGGCAGCAGTGGTGGTGGTAGTAAGCAGTAATAGCAGCAGCAGCAGCAGCTGTATTATTGTCTTCAGGCGCTCACAGTCCTCGACCAATCGGGCAATCTGATCGGTGGAAACTCCACCTTGGCGTTCTATAGAGGATTAGTGGAGGGGAAGAGCGACGACGTACTTGGAGAAACTCTAGGCGTCGACGAAAATCAACTAGCCAATCTCTTCGGAAGAACTTTCGGGCCGGGGCCTATGGACAACTTCCAGAAATCTCTGGCCTGGCAGTGCTACCGAGGAGCTTTGCCAGTTCGGGATAAACTCTACAGGCATGGAGGTGCCGTCAGCCGGGCATGTCCGAGATGCGCGCAGGGCGACGAAACCGTCCTGCACGCACTCGTCCAGTGTCCGAGCATTGCTGACTTGTGGGCTTATGTCGAACACCTGCTGTCGCGTGTAGGACGGATCCGGCTATCATCTGAGTCCATCGTGAGGATTGCCCCGCCCTCTTCCTTTAGCCGGGAAGGGCAGGCAGTTTTTATCTGTCTGGTGGCCATGGCGAAAAAGATAGTATGGTGGACACGTTTGAAAGGGCTGAAGACGAGCACTTACCTCTTCGGTGATGCCCTGATTAACTTTTCCAAATTTCATTTGAAAAGGAAAATCAGGGTAGAGAGGGAAGTGCTCTCTTCCCAGCATTTTGTTGAAAGATGGGTGAGAGAAGCAAGTATGGCCCGAGTGAATATATATCTGAACTGGTCAGGATCACTGTGGCCTTTTAATGGGTTTTCTCCACAAATGTCCCTCCGAAGTCTCCCCCCTATTGGGGAATTTTTCATTGTTATTTTTTTTGTTACATCCTCAGTTTTTGGTTTTTTACACGCAGAAATACCAATTTGCACCGTCCTGCATTGTCCTGTACTGTCCTTAATGTCTACTTTATGTAAACCCTTGTGGTTAATAAAGAAATCATTATTATTATTATTATTATTATTATTATTATTATTATTATTGAATGCTATGGTTGACGGAGGCTCGGCTCTGTAAGGTATTGTAAATTTTGACCGCTATAACAATTGTAAATTGTTTAAAACTTTAACCAACTTGTAGACAAAAACACCCTCCTCCTCGTGAGAGGGGTCTTTCTGCCCGTTATTTGGCCCTTCGGGGTTAAATAACCGCTTATTGGGGTTTTGTGCCCAATATTTATTTTAAACAAAAAAACAACATGGCTACGAAAAAGAATTTTCATAGGTCACTCCCACTCATTCCGTCTTCTTCTTCCTCAATCGTCACTACAGCAGAGAGAAGATTGTCTCTCTCCCTCCCTTCTCTAAATGTGTCTCTCTCCCTCCCTTCTCTTTCGCAAGCGACGCCAGAAAAGAAAAATCACGTGCAAAGCGAGCAAGATTTATCTACGACGACGACGACAACGACGAAAAAGGTGTGCGGGAAATACGAAAACCCATTTCATTCGTCTGACTTCAGGAATAATAGCAGTAGCAGCCGTAATAACAGCAGCAGCAGCAACAGTGACAAGGAAAACAACAGTAGCAGCCGCAACAGCATCAGCAGCAGCATAAACAACAACAGCATTAGCAGCAACAACAACAGCAGCAGCAGCAGCAGCAACAACAACAACAACCACAGCAACAGCGGCGGCGGCAGTAGTCGTAGTACCTGCAGCAACAACAAAAGTAACAGCAGCTCTGACGACAACAACAACAACAACAGCAGCAAAGAAAAACCAATCTCGTTTGCAGGTATCGCAAAGAACCTGGAAACCATCCTCATAACAAATGAGGAATTAGAGGAAGCGAAGAAGATGGTGACAAAAACTGGACACCGAGCAATCTGCAAGGCAGCCGAAAAATTTTTCAAAACCCAACAGTACTGTACGGTCACGTACCGTACAGTAAGTACAAAATCCCGTAGGGTTGAAAGAGCCACAGAGGCTCAAATACAAAAAGCCTTGGGGTCTGTGTGGCATCGGAAAACGCACATCACCCGAGGCAAGAAATATGCCACCGTAGACGTACTTTTTGCCACACCCCAGGAGGCAAAGGCTCAATCCTTAGTGACCCTAAGGAGGGAGGAAATGGTGTTGGTGCCCTCCTACTGCGGGCCAAAAATTGTGAGGGTCAAACTGACCCACGTCCCCCCCGGGATGGCCCCTTCTTGGCTGGCCGCGTCTGTCCTCGTCGGAATCGAGGACAAAACAACTGTACTGCAAGTACAAAAAAAGTAAGAGAAGATTGGGTCGGCACCTCCATTGAGATGTTAATCCAAACCAACCAGGAGTGCATCGAAGCTATCCCGGATGTGATAAACTTCGATAACGGCACTCAACTGCCCATAAGTGTTGAGGGAAAACGCCCGAAATGCTTTCGCTGTGGATCGAAGACTCACCTCAGGGCCTTCTGCTACGAGAAGACCCTGAGAAAGGAGAAAACCCCCCTCCTTCCGAAACCGGCTCCACGGCTACCAGCAACAGGACAAGCGGCAACCAGGAACGATAGGTCCGTGACACCCATACCCACGCCACGGAAATCAAAAACAGCAGCAGCAGTGGAAGTATTAACAACAACAACAGCAATACCAAATGCAGCTGCAACAGAGACTCCAGTGCAAACATCACCAACAACAAGTGAAAGAGTGGAGCTGGTACCCCTCCCCGACATCACAGAATCAGACATGGAGTGTGAGGTGGGAGAGGGATGGCAAAAGGTCGTAAGAAGACACAAACGCAGAAGCAGCGCATCGTCGCCTTCGAAAAGAGAGGAAAAAAATGAAAAAAGGGTAAAGGCTACTGCAAAGAGACTCACAGCAGCAACACCACCAACACCATCACCACCCACACTAGCACCACCATCACCACCGGCGACAACCCCACCGCCAACAACAACAACACCTTCAACACCACCACCACAAGCACCAACATCGCAAACACAACAACAAAACACACACACCCAGCAACAACGACAAGAAAATAGCAGAACCACACCCCACCCCCAGAAAAACAAATGCACGGCAATAAATACACACAACAAGAAACTAATGACTTACATAATTGAACACACAGACATTTCACAACACGACTACATAATACCAGCACCAATCAAAACGCCAACTAACATAAGACTGCTAAAAATAGCACAGAAACAATATACAAACATTAAAACGAAATTCCCCAACGCAGTTGGTGATTTCAGAGACCTAGAAGGGACTCTCAACCGAAGAGTATATTCGGACATACTCATAGCGAGCCGACGACCAGCCGAAGGGACGATTCAACGGTCCCTTCACCAGACGAGCAAATGAAAAGGGATGGAAAAACCATCCCTCCTCTACGAAAAGTACGGTAAGTGGTCTTTCCCATCTTTTCCACTCTATTTTAAACATGACTTCACTCAGAATAGGCAGCATAAATGCGCGTGGCTTGGGGTCGTCATGGAAGCAGGGTCACCTGCTCAACGACCTCAGGTCACTAAACATAGATGTAGTGGCCATCAGCGAGACCAGAATCTCCGAAGCACGGGCCTTCGCACCGATCTTCGGCGGCTACGATGTGTACGCATCTCCCAGCCGTCCTGGATCGGGGGGAGGAGTTGCTGTGCTTTTTCGGAGAGGTTTGGATCTCGCCATACGGGCCATCTTACTGGACCCAGAGGGTAATTTGGTGGTGCTGGACGTGACCAGCGGAGACGGGCAAGCTTTCAGGCTAGTAGCCGTCTATGCCCCGACAGGAGCAGGGCGGCCTGATTTCTTCCGGCGTCTGGAGACCTTTCTTGGAACGTCCCGCTCTTTAGTGTTAGTGGGCGACTGGAACGGGATCTTAGATGCACGCTGGGACTGTGTGGGATTAGCGGATAGGGGTGGAGGGTGCAAGAGCCTCACCAACCTGCTCTGGCGTTTTGAACTGTCTGACAGGTACCGATTGGATTTCCCGAATGTGCCAATGTGGACTTGGACAAATCGCATAGGGTCATCCAGATCATATCTAGATAGAGTATTTTGTAGGGAAATAGATAGGTCTAGCATAGGCTGTCGACAATTCAAGATAGTCAGCTACACGGACCACAAATTCGTGATCTGTGTGCTTGACTTAGATAGGCTTCATAGACGAGGACCTGGCTACTGGAAGCTAAACGCATCTTTACCAGCGCGCAAGGCCCACAGAGACCGGATTAGCGAACTAGTTAAGCGGGCGTTGACGGGGGCCATCGTCAACAACAAGTGGTGGTTTGCTCTGAAAAGAGCGAATAGAATCGATTAGGTTTAGTAAGGCTTTAGCAATAGAGAAAAATAGAGCAGAGGGAGAACTAGTTAGAAAATTAGACGAGGCGCTTAGCAAAGGCATTGCGACCGACGTGCTTGCGGCGAAATTGGCCCTTGACCAATTCTTCAATGCAAAGCACGAAGGCTGCGTTGTCAGAGCTAGGGTGCGTGCTCTCAGACACGAGGGGACGAAAGCCGTTCAATGGGCCCGAGTGGCGGAGGCGCGTCGTGGCAACAAAACCACGATCCGGTCTTTGGTGAACCACGACGGGCGCATGCTACTCGATCCCGGGCAAATGTGTGAAGATTTTCAGCGACACTTCGCTCAGCTGTTCGGGGGCAGCGGTGGGCCGGGTCGAGGGATGGACTTTAGTGTCTACCTCGACGGACTGCCGCGGCTCTCAGCCACTGAGGCGGAGTGTTGCGAAAAGCCGATAACAGCCGCTGAAGTAAGGGAGGCAAAGACTGGCTGCACAAGGGGTAAATCGCCTGGTTTGGATGGTCTGCCCTATGAACTTTACATACAGATGCCAGACTTGTTCGGAGGCCTCTTGGCGGACGTCTACTGCAATTGGCAACAGAACGGGATAATTCCCAGTTCTGTGAGCCGAGGAGCGGTGGCACTGCTGAGAAAGGATCCGAACAAGGGGTATAACATAGATAATTTCCGGCCCATAACTCTGCTAAACACAGAGTTCAAGATTTTGGCCAAGGTGCTAGCAAAGAGGTTGGCGCTTGTCGTTGGTGGTCTGGTGGGAGAGGCGCAGACATGCGCCATTCCCGACAGATCCATCCACGACAACCTCCACCTCATGCGATACATCGTAGAGAGGGTAGCTAGGGAACCTGGCACGGGTGGGTCCTTGATCAATTTAGATCAGTCGAAAGCTTTCGATAGGGTCGACCATCGTTACCTAGCGGCAGTCCTGAGGGCGGCTGGCTTTGGGCCCGTCTTCAGAGGCTGGATCGCTGCCATGCACAGCGACATCTGCTCTGTGGTGAGAGTGAACGGTCACCTTTCGGAACCGTTCAACATCATGCGCTCGGTCCGCCAAGGATGTCCTCTCTCGTCCCTCTTGTACGTACTGACTCTCGAGCCATTACTGCACAAACTGGAGACGTTGAGGGGCGTCCCGCGCGAACTAGGATGCGGAAGATCCGTGTCAGCATATGCGGACGATGTCACCGTAGTGGTGTCGAACGCCAAACACATCGAGGCGATCGGCACTACACTAAGAGAATACGAAGCGGTGACAGGAGCAATGATCAACCAAGAAAAGTCAGTGGGCCTGCAGCTCGGCACCTGGAGAGGAAGGTCCATGCCGTCCAACAGCGTCGTCGGACGCTGGACGGACGGACCGGTTAAATTGCTAGGGGTCTGGTTCGGTCCGGACCTCCAGACGGACAAAAACTGGGACGAGGTGACGAGCAGGGTGGCCTCTCTCACCCAGAAATGGGCGGAGAGGAAGCTATCCCTGAAAGGTCGAGCGGAGGTGGCTAACGCGTACATCGAGTCTGTCATCTGCTACCGCCTGACCGTCGTACCTTGTCGTAAGCCCCGCCTGACTGCGCTGGAGCGTTTGCTCTTTCGCTTTTTATGGAATGGACGCGCTCCGATGGTCAGGCGGTCCATCTGCTGTCAACACCCACTACGTGGAGGGCTGGGAATGCCGTGACTGATGATGCGCAGACACGCGCTCAGGCTACGACATCTCCAACTCTTCCTCGACGGTGATCAGGTGTGGTCGCCGTTTGCTAGACACGTATTTCCCCAGCTCGTTTCCTTGACGGAGCTGCAGTCCTGAGTCAAGCGAAGACCGAGAGGGAGCGCCTGGAGACTGGAATGTCTTCAGGCGCTCACAGCCCTCGACCAATCGGGCAATCTGATCGGTGGAAACTCCCCCTGCGCGTTCTATAGAGGATTAGTGGAGGGGAAGAGCGACGACGTACTTGGGGAAACTCTAGGCGTCGACGAAAATCAACTAGCCAATCTCTCCGGAAGAACTTTCGGGCCGGGACCTATGGACAACTTCCAGAAATCTCTGGCCTGGCAGTGCTACCGAGGAGCTTTGCCAGTTCGGGATAAACTCTACAGGCATGGAGGTGCCGTCAGCCGGGCATGTCCGAGATGCGCGCAGGGCGACGAAACCGTCCTGCACGCACTCGTCCAGTGTCCGAGCATTGCTGACTTGTGGGCTTATGTCGAACACCTGCTGTCGCGTGTAGGACGGATCCGGCTATCATCTGAGTCCATCGTGAGGATTGCCCCGCCCTCTTCCTTTAGCCGGGAAGGGCAGGCAGTTTTTATCTGTCTGGTGGCCACGGCGAAAGAGATAGTATGGTGGACACGTTTGAAAGGGCTGAAGACGAGCACTTACCTCTTCGGTGATGCCCTGATTAACTTTTTCAAATTTCATTTGAAAAGGAAAATCAGGGTAGAGAGGGAAGTGCTCTCTTCCCAGCATTTTGTTGAAAGATGGGTGAGAGAAGCAAGAATGGCCCGAGTGAATGGGCCTACTCTGAGTACGTATCTGTAAATTAAAGGTGGAAAACTGGGAGAGGGCACTTGCCCTGGTGGTCAGGGCCACTGTGGTCTTTTAATGGGCTTTCTCCACAAATGTCCCTTGGAAGTCTCCCCCCTATTGGGGAATTTTTCTTTGTTATTTTATTTCAACCTCTGTTTTTTTACACGCAGAAATGCCCATTTGTACCGTCCTGTATTGTCCTGTACTGTCCTTAATGTCTACTTTATGTGAACCCTTGTGGTTAATAAAGAAAACATTATTATTATTATTATTATTATTATTATTATTATTATTATTATTATTATTATTGAGTCTGAACGGACGTCTTTTTTCTCGCTCCTGTAAAAACTGATTTATGAATTTGTTGTTGTTGTGTAAGTCATACAAGCCCTTGGACTTTGTTCTGTGAAGGGGAAAGAATAATATTTGAACTTTTTTACATTTAAAAAAATTATCGAGATCCCCCCCCCCCCCCCAAAAAAAAAAAAAACCCCACAGCTGAGCCACGTCCCCCAGCGATATGTCTGCTGTCGTGCGACAACGACGTAGAAGTTGAGAGGAGCGCTACGGCGAAATTAACAGAAATTGATAACACAAACACCACCACAAACAATGTAAACAAAGACACCAATGATAACAACACTGAAAACTCTAATTTTGAAAAAAATGACAGTAACAGCGACAACGAAAATACAGAGAACAGAAAAAATGACAAATGCAACAACAATATCAACAGCAGTAACATGAAAACAAATAGCGACAACACCAACAGCAACAATACCAACTGCACCGAGAACAACGGTGGCACCAAAGACAACAATGATAACAGCGACAGTGATAACAACACCAACAAGAACAACGACAATAACAACAACACCCCCAACGACAACAAGAAGAACACTTTCGCTGCGGCAGCAGCAAAAAAGAGGCCATGCTTCAACATGGACCTCTCAAACAAAGATGAAAAGTTGGCCCAGGCATGGAAGCTCATCAAGCAAGAGCAAACCTGGGCCAACTTAACTGTCCCGGTAGAAGCTATTGAGGCAGTGGAGCGCAGAACGGTGCATTATAGATGCATCTCAGCACAAACCAAAAGGGCAGCTTTAATCCAACAAGCAGATGTTGAAGTCGCGCTGAGGTGCATCAGAGATGACACCGAATACATAGCGAGGGGGCAGACAGTACGGCACTATTTCGGTGCTGTTCAAGTCAGAAGCCCTCGCTATGAAACACGCTATGACTCCTTGCAAAACCAGCAAGGTCATAATGTACTCCTCTCACATGGGAAAAAGAACAGCCGTCTCCGCATTCCCAGAATCCCACCAGGACTTGACATGTGGTGGCTTCTGGGATGTGTGATTGTGGAAAACCTCAACAAAGCACAAAATAACCCACAATAAAAAATTCAGACACTACCCACGCAAACATCTCTCGGATAACACCAACATCAACACCACCATCACCATCACCAGAATCCCCCAAACGCAAACAACCTAAACAGACGCAAGAACAAATACACACACAAACATCTGAAACTACAGACACCGCACTCACAACAAACACAGACACAACCGAAACAACACCACCAAAACCATCACTACCACAGCCACGCAAACAAATAAAATTACACCAACAAAACATACAAAATTTTGTGCTCGTCAGGAGGGCCAACAAGGAACTGATGGCCCTCGTAGCACGAAGTGAAAATATACAAAAAAGAGGGGGAAATTTTTAAATCGAGCACATTTCGCGTGCCGGAAGATTTGTTTCTGGTGCGAATGTCGCTCGATTTATACAAAGAGATACGAGACAGTTTTCCTCGGGACGTGGGAACCCCGGACGTAAAACCCACTTCAAGACTTTTAAAGGGTTTCCCAAAAGAAACCCCACCAACTATCGAGGTCGAACCACCCGACATTCATAAGAGCCCGGAAGGTAAGTAAACCTTTCCTCTCTCTTTTTTTAACCTGCCAACATGGCCGTATTAAGAGTAGGAAGTTTAAATGTTCGAGGCCTGGGATCGTCCTGGAAGCAGGGTCACCTGCTCAACGACCTCAGGTCTTTAGAAATGGATGATTGCCGTCAGCGAGACCAGGATTTCCGATACGCGCGCACTAGCCCCCATTTTCGACGACTATCAGATCTTTGCATCTGTTAGCCGGCCGGGAATGGGAGGCGAGGTTGCAGTGCTGTTTAGGAAAGGCTTGGATCTCGAGGTAAGGTCGATCTTCCGGAAGCCGGACGGCAAGTTGGTGGTCCTGGACGTGAACAATAACGAAGGTGGTGCCTTTAGACTGGTGGCCGTCTATGCCCCTACTGGGGAAGGACGGCCGGACTTCTTTAGACGCCTGGAAGCCTTTCTGGGTACGTCTCACCCTTTACTGTTAGCGGGGGACTGGAAGGGCATCGTAGACACACGCTGGGACTGTGTGGGAGTATCCGATAGGAGCGCGGGGGAGGGGTGTGTGTGTGCAAAAGCCTCAAGAACCTGATCAGCCAGTTCCAACTGTCTGACAGGTACCGACTAGATTTCCCTAATGCGCCAGTGTGGACCTGGACTAACCGCATAGTGTCATCTAGATCGTATATAGACAGGATATTCATTAGGAAAATAGACAGAAATAGTGTAAGCTGTCCACGTTTTGAAACGGTCGCCTATTCAGATCACAAGTTTGTGATCTGTATGGTCGACTTAGATAAGACGCATAGGTTAGGACCTGGTTACTGGAAGCTAAACATGTCATTTCCGGCACGTAAGGCTTACAGGGACCAGGTCAACAATTTAGTTAAGAAAAAGTTGACCGGGGCAGTCGTCAACAATAGATGGTGGGGGAGGGCTCTCAAAAGAGAGATTAGAGTAATGTCGATAGAGTTGAGCAAAGAAGTAACGTTAGAGAAAAATAGAAAGAAGGGGGAGTTGCTAGATAAGTTAGACGAGGCTATTGGTAGTGGCATTGCAACTGATGTGCTAGCGCCGAGAATGGCATTAGACCATTTCTTCAATGCGAAACACGAAAGTTGCATTGTCAGAGCTAAGGCGCGTGCTCTGAGAAACGAGGGAACCAAAGCTGTTCGATGGGCCCGCGTGGAAAAGGCGCAGTGTGGTAATAAAACCACGATTCGGTCTTTGACGGACCGAGACGGACACGAGCTAAACGATTCCAAGCGGATGTGTGAGGCCTTTCGCCAACATTTTGCTCGGTTGTTCGGGGGAAGTGGCGGGTCAGAGACGGTGGCGGACTTCAGTCCCTACCTCGATGGCTTGCCGCAACTCTCGACGGCTGACACTGAGCGCTGCGAAAGGCCAATTACTTCAGCCGAGATTCAGGATGCCCTTGTCGGCTGCATGAGGCGCAAGTCACCCGGTTTGGTTGGTCTGCCCTACGAGCTTTACGTAAATATGCCAGACTTGTTCTCCAATCTCCTCGAAGCCCTCTACTGCAACTGGCAGCAAAACGGGAGTATTCCCAGTTCTGTGAGCCGGGGCGTAGTGACGCTGATAAGGAAAGACGAGAACAAGAGGGACACATTAGACAATTTCGGGCCCATAAATCTGCTCAACACAGAGTTTAAGATTTTGGCCAGGGTGTTAGCGAAGAGGTTGGCGCTTGTCGTCGGGGATTTGGTTGGGGAGGCGCTTGTCGTCGGGGATTTGGTTGGGGAGGCGCTTGTCGTCGGGGATTTGGTTGGGGAGGCGCTTGTCGTCGGGGATTTGGTTGGGGAATCCCAACCAGGTCCATACACGACAACTTCTACCTGATGCGATACATCATAGAGAGGGTAGGGTGTAAACCTGGCTTCGGTGGGGCTCTGATCAATTTAGATAAATCGAAAGCATTCGATAGGGTCGACCATCGGTACCTGGAGGCTGTCCTCAAGGCGGCTGGCTTCGGCCCCGTCTTCAGAAGCTGGATCGCTACAATACACAGCGGCACCTGCTCGGTGGTCAAAATTAATGGCCACCTCTCGGAACCGTTTCAGGTCTCCCGATCGGTCCGTCAAGGGTGCCCTCTCTCCTCCCTTCTGTACGTATTGACTCTCGAGCCTCTACTACGGAAGCTGGAGCTGTTGCAGGGCATCCTACTTGAACCGGGACGCGGAAAGGCTGTATCGGCTTGGTGTCGGACACCTCAGAAATCGAGGTGGTCGGCAACTTATTGGAGGAATATGAAAGGTTGAGCAAAACTTAACCCGGAAAAGTCGGTGGGCTTGCAACTCGGCACCTGGAGAGGCAAGTCCATGTCGTCCAACAGCGTCGTTAGGCGCTGAACGGACGGACCGGTAAAATTGCTCGGAGTTTGGTTCGGGCCAGACCTCCAGGTGGATAAGAATTGGGACGAGGTGACGGGCAGGGTAGCCAGTCTCACCCAGAAATGGGCTGGGAGGAAGCTATCACTGAAAGGTCGGGCGGAGGTGGCAAACGCGTACATCGCGTCCGTCATCTACTACCGTCTGACCGTCGTCCCTTACCCACGTTCGCGCCTCGCTATCTCGGAGCGGCTCCTCTTCAAATTCTTGTGGAGGGGTCAATGTTCCGCTGGTGAGGCGGTCAATCTGCTGCCAGCACCCTCTACGTGGAGGGTTGGGCATGCCGTGGCTAATGATGCCCAGACACGCGCTGAGGCTGCGGCATCTCCAAATATTCTGCCTAAACGGTGAACAGGTGTGGTCGCCGTTTGTCAGACGGGCCTTTCCGCAGCTCGTTTCTTTGACTGAGCTGCAGTCCTGGGTCAAGAAGAGACCGAGACTGGGTGACTGGCATCTGGAATGTTGCCAGGCACTCACTGCCCTCTACCAGGCGGGCAGTGCGGTCAGTGGAACTTCCACTCTCGAGCTCTATAGAGGATTAGTGGTGGGCAAGTGCGACGACGCACTCGGAGAGGCTCTGGGAGTCGACGAAGTCGAACTAACCCGTCTGCTCCGGAGGACTTTCGAGCCGATGGACAATTTCCCAAAATCCCTCGCTTGGCAGTGCTGCCGGTTCGAGATAAACTCTACAGGCACGGAAGTGCTGTCAGACGGACCTGCCCGAGATGCTCGCAGAGCGACGAAACCGTTTTGCACGCACTCGTCCAGTGTCAGTGCATTACTGACTTGTGGAGTTATGTCGATCAGCTGTTGTCGCGTGTAGAACGGATCCGGCTATCGGCCGAGTCCATAGTGAAGATCGACCCGCCGCCTTCTTTTGGCCAGAAAGGGCAGGCAATTTTCCTCTGTCTGGTGGCAGTAGCGAAAGAGGTTGTATGGTGGACGAGGTTGAAAGGACTGAAGACAGACACTTTTCTCTTCGGCCAATCCCTCATCAACTTTTTCAAGTTTCACTTGGAAAGGAAGGTGAGGGTGGAGAGAGAAGTGCTGCCCACAGTACATTTGCTGAAAGGTGGGTGAATGTGGCGAGAATGGCCCGTGCTGATGGGCCTAATATGGTCATGCGGCTGTAGGTGGGTAAATTTGAGGAGGAGAGGGGTGCCTTTCCAGGGTGCTCTCGAAGCGTCGGGTCGTTCAGGATTGGTGGGGTACCTGAGCGAACCCTGGGTGGTCTTCCCCCCTATTGGGGAATTTTTCTTGTTGTATATTTATTGTTACTTTGTTATTGTTATTCATATTGTTTACTCGATTTTTCTGTAAAACCCCACTGTCCCAGTCTTTTGTATTGTCCCCTATATGTCGGCCCTTGTGGTCAATAAATGAAATCATTATTAGTAGTAGTAGTGGTGGTGGTGGTGGTAGCAGTGGTGGTAGTAGTAGCAGTGGTGGTAGTAGTAGCAGTGGTGGTAGTAGTAGTGGTGGTGGTAGTAGTAGTAGTGGTGGTAGTAGTAGTGGTAGTAGTAGTGATGGTGGTAGTAGTAGTGGTAGTAGTAGTAGTAGTAGTAGTAGTAGTAGTAGTAGGTGCAGCAGCAGCAACAGCAGTCAACTTATGTATTGAGTTAATTATTACGATGGTTTATCATCTGTATGAGGTAACATCTTGACGCCTTAGTTCAGTCACTAATTAGGACTATTTCAGTGGCAGCCAATTCAAGTGATATTATTTATTCTATTAGCGAACAAGACTTAAGTTTAAATAAGTGAAATTACTCTGTTAGCCAACAAGACTTCTTAAATAGGTAGCTACGTTAATTACGCCACAGCTCACAGCTTTAGTAGATAGAAGTAGAGAACGCATTTGGAAAAAAAAAAGTCACACGGTCTATATAACTGGTGGTCAGTACCCAGGACCGGCTCCTGTGTATTTAGCGCACTAGCCTAGTTCTACGATGTGTGTCCCATTCTTCCAAATAAATTTATCAACTGTAATAACGTTATTCGATAGAGTGCATATCTCAGAGATCAGGGAGTTGCTCCAGGTAGAGTCGCTTCTTCTCCGAATTGAAAGAGCACAGTTCCGATACTACATGCATGTTGTTAGGATGTCTCTGAAAAGAATCGCTGGACAGATTTTACGGGCAAAAACAGCCGACAAGAGACCCAGCGGTAGACCCCGAGCGTTCTGAATTCAAATTCTGCTTAAGTGCTGATGACCATAGCTAATCAGTCAACTAATGTAGCACCCACGATTGGCGCCTGGCTATTTAGTGCCCTAGATTATCTCTATAGCATGAGCCATTTCCAGCGCATCTCCCTTACCATCCTCCGGGGAAACGCCTTCTCCATTCTGTTCGCCGGGACTGTGGGGAGGCTAGCACGTGGGACCCCATATGCTCACCATACGGATAGATGGGGAGGGCCAGAGAGATGGAGGCGATGACAGTGGGAGTTCGGCTGTTCTTTCATGTTTGCTTAGGTTACAATTGCATTGTCCTCCTGGTTATATGTCCCCTTCTCCCAAATGAAATAATTTCAACTTACCATTTAGTAAGTTGACAAATCTAATTTTTGTCTTTTCTTGTTCTGACCACACTAAGAAAATTATTAAGTCTACATTTTCTACTACCCAGTCAATACTCCCCATGCCAAATAATATAACAGTTCATAACAGCATACAACCTTTTCAACCGCTTTGAATATTTCCATAGTTAAGATGTTTAGCGATTTATTTATTGATCGTAGGAAATTATTATATATTAAATTATACAAATTTGTATAAAACTGTGATCGTTTAAGTTTCAGTGATGTGCCTCTCGGAAATCTGTGATGTCAGGAGCGGTGAATTGGTGGAATTGGTAAGATCGGATGGTATGATTTGGGGTATCTAATCCGGCTCTGTGACTTTTGAATTAAATCAAATTCCACATTCTTCTACCGGGAAGTGCGACCGTCAGACGGTATCAACAACAGAAAGATCAATGGAAACACAGTTTCCTTGGTCCAATTTGACGATACGATCGAAAAAAAACAACTAAAAAAACTAAAATAACAAAAACAAACACAAAAACAAAACAAAACAAAACAAAACAAAACAAAACAAACAAACAAAAGCGAAAGTAAAATGTCTCTTTATCTACTGGATAGTGGGCGTGAAACGAGAAATATATATTAAAAAAAGCAGCTGATTTTGAAGGTTATCGGTAAGATGTGAAGATTTTGGAAACTTCTGGAAGCTGTTAATTGCTGTTAGGTTGGCTCTGGGGTGATGTAGAAGGGGTGGACTGACTTGTCAGGAATGAAATCACCCCACCTGCTTCAAATCCATGTAGCAAATATAAATATATAAAAATAAAAAAAAATAATGGATTAGTTTTAAGGGGGAATATATCATCCGGATTTGACATGATTGATAAGAGAGAAGAAGAACGGATCTCTACTTGTTAATTAGGATATAGATATAGGAGAACTATGATGGAGTTATAGGGGACGGCGGGTTCCGGAGGTCTATCTGCTAAACAACGAAGTGGAGGAAATAGGGAATTATGGTAGTAGTAGCAGCAGTAGCAGTCGTGGTACTGGTGGTAATAGTAGTAGTGATGGTGTTGCGGTCATTTGTCTTTGTAATATCTCCTCCAACCAATGTCCATGTGGCAAATAAAATAAATTATTATTGTTAATAGTAGCAATAGTATGGCGGTGGAATGGCAATATCGGTAGAGCGTCGGACAACATGCTTTGCGGCATATAGTTAAGTCCCTTTACCTTCTGAGTTCAAATCCCACCAAGGTTACCTTTACCTTTCATCCTTACGGAGTCGATGAAATAATAAAGTACCAGTAACGCACTGGGGTCGATTTAATCGCCCCCCCCTAAATTGTTGGCCTTTCGTCTAAATTAGAAACCCGTATTAGTATTAGTAGCAGCAGTAGCTGTTGTTTAGAAGACATATGGGGCTGTAATTGGAGATGTTCTTTGGGATTCCGTTTTTATACAGAAGTATGATGCCTGCTTCATTCATTTCGTCCGAAACTTTGTTTTGCCTGAGATATTCATTATAAAGGCTGGTGAGTTTCTCGTAGATGAGTTCGCCTCCTGCCTTAATGAGATCGATGATGATATTGTCGGGTTCGGGGCGCTTTCCCTTTCTTTGATTGTTCGACTACAAGCTTAACTTCCGAAGCTTCGATTTTCAAACCAATCGTCTTGAAACGTCAAGTTTATGACCAGTGTATTCTGCTGACTGCTACCTACAGATCAGACACCCGGTGCTTAACAAAAAAACAAACTCTAAAGTTACAAACAATGCAATGCCTAAAGAAGAAGAAGAAGAAGAAGAAGAAGAAGAAGAAGAAGAAAAACAAAAAGAAAAGAAAAAAGAAAAAGAAAAAGAAAAAGAAAAAGAAAAAGAAAAAGAAAAATGAAAAGAAGAAGAAGAAGAAGAAGAAGAAGAAGAAGAAGAAGAAGAAGAAATAGCAACAGCAATGTTGTTTAACCACATGTCATCACTCTCGTGTTGTTTCTATGTCAGCCAGTGTGATGCCTACGAGTACTCCAAGAGTACTGTATTTTTCGGATTAAATTACTCACTGGTGTATAAGACTCACTCGTGTTTTGATGTTCGTAAAAAAAGTTATAGTTCTATTAAAAAAAAAAATAATTCCATCTGCTATTAAAAAACAAAGATTCGTTTAGTTTTAGGTAGCAAGTCAATAACGCTTATACAAATAAAACTAAGAGTAATACACAAACTACTATCATCACTATCACATTGGTATATATCTGGACAATGTAGGAGATCGTTCTCCGACGTGCGGAACTCCAGGCACACGTCGCCTCATGGTCCCAGTGGACAGAATAGAAAAAAACAACAACATTATCCTGGAGGATAGTGAAGGTATTCTAGATACAAAAGAACTCAAAACATGTTTTTCACCTATCCAGTCGTCCGGGACAACGAGGCGGATTGGCCCTTAAGTTTCATTTATGGTGGTAGTATGTGGAATAAATAGACTTGTATTTTTATTAGTTGTTTATTATTTTGCTGAGTGTAATAAATAGACTTGTATTTTTATTAGTTGTTTATTATTTTACTGAGTGGAATAAATAGACTTGTATTTTTATTAGTTGTTTATTATTTTACTGAGTGTATATATATATACACTCAGTAAAATAATAAACAACTAATAAAAATATAAGTATATTTATTCCACATAATTGGCTAATATATATATATATATATATATATATATATATATATATATATATATATATGTAGGAGGTGAGTTTTAATGTAGTACAATAAAGCAATGCAGATATCGGATAAGAAGCACTCTACAGTTTGTAGGACTGGAGTATACATAATATAAGATCAAAAGATGGTTAAAGGAGTTCCATGTATTTTATTATGCGCATTTCAAAAACAA
>OZ024740.1:140312506-140327506 GCA_964016885.1 Eledone cirrhosa | reverse complement strand
TGTTCAAAACATTTTATTGCTGACAATCTTTTCTTCATCGGAGCACCAGCAAAGTTTAGACATATAATTAACTTCTTATTCCACAGAACAATCGAAAAGATACATAGATATTAGTGTTGTCATTAACAGTGTCAATTTTTGCAGTACATATGCAAGCGTATAGAGAGAGTGCAAATGTGTTAGGCAAGTACAGAATAGCTAGTTAAGAAACAAGCAATGGTATATATATATATATATATATATATATATATATATATATATATACAGTCTGTTCACTTTTTACGCGATCTTGAAATACGCGAATTCGCTTTAACGTGCACTGAAAAAATATTAAATATTCACTTTGCGCGAATAACCTGCTATAACGCGTGTAGTTTTAACATTTTTTATTTATCGGATAACTAGCAGTAAAGCCCGGCGCTGCTCGGGGTCGCTCAGTAGCTGTGTTAAAGTTACAATGTTAAGTTTCTTTCTTGGCTTAAAAACTGTAGTGTCTACTGTGCAGACTTGCATGTGGTGTTTTTGATTAATATTCCCTCAACCAACAATATGCCTTATGAAGTTAAGAAAACATAACGATAACCCGAATGTTATAACAAAAGAGGATGCTGGGGATAGAAACTGCACTGGTTATTTATTAACAAAGATCGAAAATGTAAACACTGCAACGCAGAGAAAAACATTAGCTTAACCAAATTATCAGTTATGTCTGTCTGCACGCCTATATCACCTCTCTGCACGACTGTCTGTCTGCACGCCTATATCACCTCTCTGCACGATTGTCTGTCTGCACGCCTATATCACCTCTCTGCACGACTGTCTGTCTGCACGCCTATATCACCTCTCTGCACGACTGTCTGTCTGCACGCGTATATCACCTCTCTACACGACTGTCTGTCTGCACGACTGTCTGTCTGCACGACTGTCTGTCTGCACGACTGTCTGTCTGCACGACTGTCTGTCTGCACGCCTAACGATGAAATATTTGCTTGTTTTACGTAGTCTTTAAATAGACTTGTTTTCAAGTAAAAATATTGTTTTAAAATGCTTTTAAATGGAAATGAAGCAAAACGGAAGCTTCGTGTATTGTGTTAATGTCATTTTAAACGCTGAGAAAGCCAGCGTAATTTTTTACGTAAGACGCTCAATGTAAACAGAACAAAGGGAAATAACTGATCACTTACGCTCAAAAATCGATACATTATATTCGATTTCGTTACATAGGGTGGGTCAATTTGAAATTATTTTTTTTCCGATGTCTTCGCTAGGGCTCAATGTACAAGTATAGCAATTTCGGTGCAATTCTGTGAGAGATTCTAAGAGGAGATGTGTGCCAAAAATCGATAGACAGACAGACAACCACAGTTTTATATATATAGATGAATCATAGAGTAATGTAAATAGTTTTGTTTTTCTGAAAACTACTATCAATATTGTTATTAATTAGGTACTAAAATAAACTAAACTATACATTCCTAGTTGAAAGTGGTGATGGTGGTAGTGGAATTCCTTTTTTCCTGTTTCTTTCTTCTTTTCTTTCCTTCTCCTCATATATCTATCTCAATATCCCATAAGTGAACACTGTATAT
Source organism: Eledone cirrhosa (assembly GCA_964016885.1). Classification (NCBI taxonomy): domain Eukaryota; kingdom Metazoa; phylum Mollusca; class Cephalopoda; order Octopoda; family Eledonidae; genus Eledone; species Eledone cirrhosa. Next base: position 140,325,917 of record OZ024740.1, on the reverse strand, counting down.
TCTTTACTAACTAATATAGTGGGTGGTGGATTGGCAGAATTGGTAGAGCATTGGACAAAATGCCTTTGCAGTATTTGTTGCGACTTTTTACGTTCTGTGTTCTAATCCCACCGAGATCAAATTTGCTTTTCATCCTTCCAGGTCGATACAATAAGATAACAGCCAAGTACTGGAGTCGATATAATCGGTTTTCCTCCCTCCTCCAATTGCTGACCTTGTGCCAAATTAGAAAATATTATATACTAATGTGATAGTGGTCCTCAAACTTTTCATTAGCAAGGACACTCTTTCATTTGAAACGAACCCCCTTCCCGCTAAAATGTATTTCCTTCCTCTCAGATTGCTATACTGTGAGAATATCAATCGAAAGAGAGAAACTTACAGAAAAATGGATACCCAATAGCGTGTGCATATTATGTTTATAAGAAAGTACATATAATTTTGAACTTAGTCTACAAACACCCAGTTCTACCTCATTAAGGCCAACAAAAACCTCAGACCACAGAGAGGCGCTTTACTGAGCCTTAAAGAATTTGTATAATTAAATTGGATATATAATAATTTCCTGCGATCAATAAATTAATAGCTAAATATTTTTTCCGCACAGCAACGTTGTAGAAATATCTAAAGTGGCGGAGAAGGTCGTATGATGTTATGACAAGTCATATGGTTTAGTACGGCTGAGTTTGGACTGTGTAGTAGAAAATGCAGATTCTAATTTTCTTATCATGATCAAAGCAAAAAATATGAAAAACTAGATTCGTCAGCTTACCAAACTTTTCAGTTGTAATAATTATCAAACAAGAAGAGAGAAAAAAAGAAAAAAGGACGAGGGAAGAAAGAGAAAAAAAATCAGTTAAAAATGAGAAAGGTGTATCCCCTAAACCCGTGCCTGTGAGGTGCGTCTCAGTTGCGCCTCGTGGTCAAGATGGCGAGAGCGATACCCGATGCATCAGCCATTTAAAAAGGTTCCTCTCTATTTTGCGGAGGAAAACGGCAGTGCGGGGACCGAAGACACAAGCTGTTAGTACTATTTTATTTGGGAGAATGAAATGCACATTGTAGAGTTAGCCTGGGGCGCTAACTACCGGGTGCCGGCACTAGGACACCCATGAGTCCACACACCCCTATAAATGATTATAAAATCCCAAACTAAAATAAATAAATAAATATTAATGATAATAACTGTTTCTACTTTTGGCACAAGGCCAGCAATTACCCAGTGCATTACTGGTACTTTATTTTATCGACCCCGTAAGGATGAAAGGCAAAGTTAACCTCGGCGGGATTTGAACTCAGAATGGCAAGGGCCGTAACTCTATGCGTCAAAGCATGTCGTGCGACCCTTTACCGATACTGCCAATCCAGAACGGCTGTAGATTTGATGGCTAAGGCAGCTGACCGATTGACTGACCAACGCTCAATATAAGCTATGTTGTTGAACTGGGTCGTAATGAGGAGATTAGTCGTCATTAGGTGACCACTTAATGCCAGTTTATTACCAATCATTATTTAAACTTGGTCCTTTTTAACAAGAGCTCATTAAAATGTTATGTCTACTCTCGTAGCTGATCTGGTCCACTTTGGTCACCAGCGTACACATACACACACACACACCATTAGTGTGCACAAATATACACACAGAAATATATAAACTAACACGTTCAGATATACATACACAGACAAACACACATATAGGCTACAGTATATACTTTAATAAAGTGCTCAAGCACGCATAAGAATGTAAACCTATAGACACACATTTAATCAAATAAAAATAAAGTACATATAGAAAACATAATAAAACACATCAATACACATGTACATACTCACACAAACGGACGCTGATACTCATATTGATATGGACACATATACGCCTGTCTACATACACACACACACACATGCATATATATATACATGTATATGTACACATGTATACACACACAAACACATACACACACATATATATATATACATATATTATATATATATATATAATAACGGGACTAGCATAAGTTTCCCTGCTAGTACCGGTTGCATCCCAGCGTAACCAATAGGTAATGTTATGTAAAAATCCCAGAGTAGACACAAAGTTAATTGCTTCAATACAACACACGTAAATGGTTACCATAAATCTATACTCGTACTCAAGTTTCGGCCACACTTAATGCAGTAACAGAGCGTACATCATCTACTGTCTGCATTTATTATGCAGCAATGCACAGTCGGCGCATGTGGCTTCATCAGCGGGTCTCGCCTAATCAATAACCAATCGATCGACAGAATTCGATTCCAGTCCGTGCCGCCTATGGCAGTGATTGCGACAGTCGACACAGTAGTACCTTAGTAACTGAAATCCATACGCGTTATCAAATTACCGTCAACCGATTGGCCACAGGTTCAGAAATTTACGTAATGGTAGGTGTCGAAATTCTATTCATTCTGCCCCTCCATAAGGACTCACCAACATATCTCAAGTCAAACATAAATTAACAAGTGAGTGAACAAATCGGTTATTAGAGAAAATCTGTCTCGAATCGCTGTACAATAGAATAGTAGCATTCAGCTCTAGTCTCCAAGTACCATAGCCTATACGGTGCGATAGTAACAATGGTAGTGCCTAAAACCTTTCCAGACATTAAATGCCAGCAGGCAATTAATGTATATATATAAAAGGATAAGGTAGTTTTCAATTTTTGTTGGTAATATCAGAATTGCGGAATGATTATGTAACCGTTAATGAGATTTGACTGTTATTTCTAGCAGGTCGAATTATCAGAAGCTCCTAGTATTGTAGCCGTTGTGGTTGCCGTTGAATGTTACGTTGGCTGATGTGGCCATTGTGGATGGATGTCATCAATTATGATCTAGTGATTACAGTATTGATAGTAGTGGGTAGTACTGAAAGTAGGGATATCGGTAGTTAGTATGGTGGTGGTGGTGTGTGGGGGTTGCTGTAGAGGGAGTGGGAGTATAGGTATAAGAGTGGTAACAGTAGTAATAGAGACAGTGGTGGTGGTTGTGTTAGTGACGGTAGTGGTTGTACTAACATTAGTGATGGTGCTGGTTGTGATAGATAGCTGTGGCAGTTATAGTTGTTACTGTTACTGTTGTTTTTACCCCAAATTAACCCTGACCTAACAATCAAACACATCCCAGTCGTGACTATCCCGGCTTCTTGTTATATGGAATGAACTCTTGAGCACATTACCCAACCTGTCCCTTTTTAAAGAAGACGATATGGTGTGATTTGAAGGAGATTTGACTGCTATTTTTGGCAGGTTGAGCGACCATGATGAAACACCCTCATTGGGTCGGATAGTTATGAAGGCAGGTGGGCAGGGGACGCGGGTATGGCTGAGGGGTTAAGAAGTTCGCTTTGCAATCATAAGTTTCTGGGTTCGATCGATCTCACTGAGTGGCGTCTTAGGCAAGTGGTTTAACATAGCCTTGGGTTGACCCAAGCTTTGTAAGAGAGATTGGGTAGACAGAAACTGTGTGGAAGCCCATCAGATGGACTGTACGTGTAATCCAAAAATTCTGGCTTGTTACATTGTGTTTACTCAACTATTTTAAACAAGCTGGACATTCAGGTGATCAAATAAATGAATGTTCATCGTCGAAACTGACGGACGATCTCAGGCAGGTATGTTAGGTAGGAGGGTAGGTTGGTATTAACTAAGTATGTGAGTAGTTAGTTGAAGGTAGATAACTTCTATGTGGGACAGGGTAGTGGGATTGTGGTGTCGCTAGTTGTCAAGGAAGAGACCACCAAGCGATATTTCACTTAATGAAATTATTTTAGCCGTCTTCACCTGACATATGTGTGTCACAACATAACTTCTCACCCAATACTAACATCAACACCATAAACTCCATCACCACATCCACAAACACCATATTCGACAGCGCTACCACCAAAACCTCCTCCTCCTCCTCCTCCTCCTCCTCCACCGCCGCCGCCACCACAACCACCGCAAACTCCACCGCCACCGCCGCCAACACCACCACCACCGCCACCGCCGACGCCGCTGCCACCACCACATCCACCACCACCGCCACCGCCACCGCCGCCGCCACCGCCACCACCACATCCACCATCATATTGTTTTGCTTTAAGTCGGCCCTCATTCAGTAAACCTATGATTAAAATCATGTATCTAAGACAATGGTTCCCAAATACTTCATTACCAAGGACCCCTTTTATTTAAACCTATTTCCCCACCCTCACTAGAATTACCCCCCTTCCAGTAAGAATAACATTCGAAAAAAACAAAACAAAACAAAAAGCAATGTTTATAATTAGAGAAGGCTGGATACCTAATAGCCTGTGAATATTATGTTTTTAACAAATTACTCGAAATTTTGAACTTAGCTCATGGACCACCAATAGTAAATTTGCGGAACACAGGTTAGAAACTGTTGCGGTTGTGTGTGAATTAAGGAAAGAAGCAAATTGGAAAAGTTGCTAGAGCGTCGGATAGGACAAATGCTTCGTAGCATTGAGTTACGGCCCTTTGCGTTCTGAGTTCAAATTCCGCCGAGGTTAGCTTTGCCTTTCATCCTTATGGGCTCGATAAAATAAAGTACCAGTCACGAATTGGGGTCGATTTAATCGACTTTCCTCTCCCTCAAAATTACAGGCCTTGTGCCTATAGTAGAAATCATTATTTAAAGAAGATTGAGCGATGACAGAGAAACGCTTAATTGGCTAAAGGATGGTTGATTGAATAGATTAGTACAAGGACATGGATGGTTGATTGAATGGATTAGTACAAGGACATGGATGGTTGATTGAATGGATTAGTACAAGGACATGGATGGTTGATTGAATAGGAAGATAATAGATAGACTGGTGGATGGAATGGATATATACATAGATGGCTGACTAGGTAAATAGATAGATGGTTAGATGGATGGCTGCAGAGATAGATGGCTGAATAGCTAGATGGATATATAGGTGGTTAGATAGATACATCCAGGGGCCTCGCTGGCCTTAAAAATGTGAGGGGGGGGCGGGACAAACCAACATTTGTTGATTCTTAAAGGAGCATAAATTGCTTATGGTGCCTCCCCGGACCCTGTCACATAAGTAACATTTTACGCTAATTAAATTTTATATATTCAAATGAAGTTCAGATATAAAAAAGATAAGTTTAAAAAGAATTTATTATATCAAATAAACCAAAAATAAAATATAGACGTTTGAAAAAGTGTGTGTGTGTGGGGGGAGGGACCTGTCCCCTGGTACAAGGCCCTTGGATACATACATAGGTGGTTGGATTTATAAATGAACGGTTGGGTGTGGTGGTTGGATAGATGGAGAGAACCACAGTTGGGTAGATGGAGGTGGAGGGTTCTACAATTGGGTAGATGGATGATGGAAGGATGGGTGTCCGAGTAAATTAAACAGAGGGTATGGACTGATGGTTTATGAGTTTAAGGGTAGTTTAGATGGAGACCGAAGTACGATGTGATGCTGTTACCTCCAACGGGCGTATCTTAGTAATATCAACACTCTTTACGGCTACTTAATTTGCTAGAGACATCTCTCTCCTTCTCTGTGTGTACATATATATATATATATATATATATATATATATGTATACACACACACACACACACACACACACACATATATATACACACGTGGAACCCTCCATCTATTCAACCAACCCACCCAGCCGTTGATTTATATATCCATCCATCTAATCACTATATATATATACATATATATATATATATATATATATATATATATATATATATATATATATATATATATATATATATATATATATATATATATATATATATATATATATATATATATATATATATATACTTACACAAGTATAGAAACACATATAATACATGTAACTTGTCTAAACTAAGGTCACTCGTTCGCCACCATCACTACCCCCCCCCCACGTCGCAAACACCACCACCATAGCCACTACTATAACCACCTGACACCAACCATAACCCCTTATTCTCATCAAAAATTCACATTCCCCCTTTTACTATACACCACTATTCCTCGTCATTCCAAATCTGGTTTCTATCTTTACGATCTTCGGTTGATGCTAAGTAGTTAAGAATCCTCAAGGCTTGAGGAGTTATCATCATCTGTGGGTGGTGGTGGTGGTGGTGGTGGTGGGGGTGGGGGTGGGGGGGGGGGGGCGTCACTGCCGACAGAAGCAATATATGTCTAAGGTGTGTGTGTTGATAAAGGGTCTTGTCAGAAAGGAAGATCTCATGGTATCAGTCTTAAACTGAAATATACATACATAAATGTATACATATATACATACATATATACATACATACATGCTTACATACATACATATAAACATACATACATACGTACATACACATATATACGTACATACATATATACATACATATATACATACATACATGCTTACATACATACATATAAACATACATACATACGTACATACACATATATACGTACATACATATATACATACATATATACATACATACATGCTTACATACATACATATAAACATACATACATACGTACATACACATATATACGTACATACATATATATACATACATATATATATACATACATGCTTACATACATACAAACATACATACATACGTACATACACATATATACGTACATACATATATACATACATACATACATGCTTACATACATACAAACAAACATACATACGTACATACATACATACGTACATACATATATACATACATGTATAAATAAAAAAAAAATATATAGAGAGAGAGGATGTCCCCCAAAATATATATACACTTTTATTAGAATGTTGTTGAAGTGTGTATACATTTTTGGGGAACACCCTGTATATTTTGATACATACATTCGTGTGTGCGTATGTTGGATCTCCGTCGGTTCGACGCCGAGTGTTTCAGTTGTTCGAAACAGTGGAACAGCCTGCTTGTGAAATTAACGTGAAAGTGACTGAGCATTCCATAAACACCTGTACTTCTCAAGGAGATTCAGCGTCACAAGACAGGCCCTTTAAATTACAGGTACAACTGATATTTTTCAATAAAATGGAGAAACGTGAACATAATGGCGGTGCTCCAGCATGGCCTCAGCATGTTGACTGGAACAAGTAATAGACTAATACATACATATTTACATAAGTTTGAGTGAGCTGGGGTGCATAACCCAATGAAACTTAAGTACCTCTATATGTCACTGTTGTAACTAAGTTTTTATATATATCTATTACAAATATACATTTTGTTACCACTCTGAGAATGGTTGGCTCGCGTATACGTTCAAACTATTTCTTATTGAGTGGATAATTGAGAGCAAGTGAGCTATATCAAATATTATATCTATCGTCTCGGTAACTATATATATATATCCCTTGTTGAAAATCCGGGATTTGACTACTGTGATTTACGGATTAATGGTGAAATATATTTCTTTAATGAATTACATACAAGGAAGATTAATCATTTTAAAAGGTATTTGAAGTTCTAGTTAAACTTTAATTGGTTACCTACCTAGCAGTGTGTACTTACACACTTTACAAATTATCCCCTGTGATTGCTTCATGTGTTTATTTTAGATATATATGTATATGTCAATCAATTTCTAGTTGATATAAAATGCTCGGATCTATTGATTGGAATCTTTGAGCATATTATACATTGGATATGGCGCATGTCTTTCGGATATGACACCCTTAATTTAATCTAATTTTGTATATATATATATATATATATATATTAAAATATATATATATCTGTATATATATAAAATTAAGTATGTGTGTGTCTGTGTGTATTACCTATAGGGGCGGGCCTACATCTTACGACCGATTTTCATGAAATTTACAGGCTCATAGATTAGTCACCGAGGAGTGTTTTCTATATATCAGCGTATCGTTTTTTTTATTTATTCCGGGGTCATTCTGCAGATAAAAATCTATAGGAGGGGGGGGGGGGTCACCTTTTTTTTAGGTATCGAAAAATAAGATTTTTGGCTCTAGCATTTTTTGCCACCGATTTCGTTCAAATTTTAAAGCAAAATAGAATTTATCATTGCACATCCTGTGATGGCTTTATAATTTGCATTTGTTGTTCAGGGACGGCGTGGCAGCCGCTTAAATATTCAAAAATACCACTTTTAGACTCAAATTTCCACTTTTTCGGCTCTAGCTCCCACATTAATCAACCTACTTTGTTCAAATTTTACACTATGCTAGATCTGATTATTTCACGTCTTAAGTGGCTTTATATTTTGGATATTTTGTTCACGAACGGCGTGGGAGCCGCTTAAATATTCGAAAATACCACATTTTCGCTCAAATTTCCACCTTTTCGGCTCTAGCTCCCACATTTTTCAACCGATTTCGTTCAAATTCGAAACTTCGGCTCCACCTCACACATAAATCAATTTATTTGGTTCAACTTTTATACTGCGATAGAACCTATCATTGCACATCTTATAGTAGCTTTACACTTTGCATTTTTTGTTCAGGAACGGCGACCTATCATTAGCTCCCACATTTTTCAACCGATTTCGTTCAAATTCGAAACTTCGGCTCTACCTCACACATAAATCAATTTATTTGGTTCAACTTTTATACTACGATAAAACCTATCATTGCACATCTTATAGATGGTCAAAGGCAAAACGATGGCCACTGACGTCGTCTGAGCTTTTAGTTGTGTATTTGAGAATTCATCGGTTTCCAATCAAGTAGCGTGAAGAAATTTGGCTTAGTGCTAGAGGTCATTACCCAGCATGCCCCTTCGTCAGTCACCCTCGTTTCTCAGTGATAGAGGTCATCACCACTCTCCCTCGCATGGCCTGTGTGTGGCCATAGATGAGTCATCGAGAAGCAGTCGCTAAGATCAACACCTTTTCATCAAAGCAGATATTATTTTACCTACCCAGGCAACGCTGGGTACTGCTGCTAGTATATATATATATATATATATATATATATATATATACTAGCTAAACTACCCGTCCTTTGGACGGTTCAAGTAGCTTTCGATGTAGCTCATTAAACTAAACAAAATAAATTTGAATACATAGAAGAAAAACGTACTTTATGTAAACATGAAAACCTTAGGCACTATTCCAGCGAAATAATCAATATGTGAGCTCGGTGTCTTTTTTGACAACAGTAAAAGCGCATCATGAAATAGAGAAGTGAAGTGAATAATAGACACTATTATATACAAAGCATAATATTGTAAAAGTTATGACATCACTTAATGTATGAACATCAAGCTTGAAACGATAAATTATACAATGTCAAATCTATAACTTAACTCAGTAATTGGTTAGAAATTGCTGGTTGTGAAATATACAAAATGATATTGTTAGTCTCAAGGAAGCGTATCTTTTGTTTCAAGTACAAAGAGTAAATTAAAATCAAATGAGCCGAATTACGAAAGATAACTCTTGTCTTACTTAATCACGAAAATTCACACAAATAACCGAAACTTTTTTAATGTCTCCAAAGGCCCCAATATCGATTTTTGAAAGCCTTTGTAGATCATGTACGGGTTTTGTGCAAGGAGAAGCTCTGTAAAAAATTTCAAAGAAATCGCATGAATGGTTTAGAATATATGAGCCCTCGTTAAAAATTGTCCACACACACACATACAGAAAACTTCGTCTTTATATATATATATACAGATATACAGGGTGCGGACGGTATTTGAGGACAGATTTATGGTTTAGAAAAAACGCTTATATAATAACAGAAAAAAACTGTATTCTTATAAAGATAACATAAACATAAAGCTAAATTATCAATTTAATAATTTCATTCAATAAAACCACCATAACTGCCTCTACACGGGGTCGAAATCGTTTACAAGCTCGGATTAAATGGTCCTTGTTCATATCGGACATGACTTGAATTATGGCGGCTTTCAAAGAATCTTTGGTGCTATGGGGGTGTTCATTGACATTTTTCTCAACAGTGTTCCATACACAGTAGTCCGGTGGATTGAGGCCAAATGTTGGGGGTGATGTGATCATGCAAATTGTCAGCCATCCATTCTTGTGTCATTTGAGCCTTGTGTGATGGTGCAGAATCTTGTTGAAAGACATAAGGCCTCCATTGCATACACTGTTGATCCAATGCTTAACAACTTTATCCAGAACCTCAATATATGCAGCAGCATTCACACTAAGGCCTTGTGGAAAAAAGTGAGGAGGCATCGCATGTCCTTCATTGTTAACAACACCCAAAACCATGACACTTGCAGGAAATTTTGTGTGCATTACTATTGGAACCTCAGAAGGGTCTGCACATAGCGACCTGTCATTTCTTCTGTTAGTTTTCTGGTCCTGGTCAAAATTTTTCTAATCTAAGAAAAACCAAATCACACCATCTTCTGATGGATTTTTAAGTTTGTTTAAGTCTTTTGCATCTGATTAAACGCTTTTCTTTTGTTTTTTCTGACATGAATTGACCTCTCCTCATCACGTAAGATTTGTATCTGATGTCTTCATGCACAACATTTCTGATTGTTTTTTTCCGACACACCAACATTTTTTGCAATTGACCTCATTGATTTTCCTGGATTGTCATCAATGTTTTGCTTAGCTTCCTGAATAAATTCAGGTGTCCTGATAGAATCAGAGCGTTTGGAATGTTTTTTACGTTTTGATACAGGTAATACGCTTCCATCTTTCTCTAACTCACACCGAATTTTGTGGACAAAAGATCTTGCAACTTTCAGAAAACGAGAAATTTCTAAATCACCATGCTTAGCCTTCAAAGCTACAATCACAGCATACCTTTTCATTTCTTTAGTAAGCATAGTTATTTTCATTGTTATTTTCTGAAATGGAAATTCAATAAAAATTAGTCAAATAAAATGATGACTAAAAATACATGTCCTCAAATACCGTCCGCATATATGTATATATATATATTTAAATAGGAGAAAGTATGACCCCGACGGCAGAGCTCAAGCCGTTTCGACGGGTATTTCTGGACTAAAGTAAGAGTTTTTTTTAGTCTGGTAAATAAATAGCCGAACTTTTCAAGGGTACTTCCTTATATGGGAAGATTGTAGTTGTCAAGGGGATTGGTCAAAATTTGTAGCGGACACAGAAAAGAAATATCATTCTCCACGCCAGGAAGACAGTCCTACTTTTCGACAACTCCAAGTGGATAAAGAGAGCTCCCGACTCCCCCTTCGACGTCAGCATGGGCGCGACCGATTCGGCCGAGGTCACCGATCTTATAGGATTATTCCTACTATTTAAACTCACCGAAATGTTTCCCGCATTCGGCGGTGGATTGTACCGAGATGATGGGCTCCTTACCCTCAAAGGGTACAACCCCAGTAGTACAGACCGGGTCCGTAAATAACTTATCAACTTTTTCCGGGACTGGGGATTTAAAATCACCCTACAAACGTCCCTAACCCGAGTAAATTTCCTGGACGTTACTCTCACCTCGAAAATGACATGTACTACCCATACAGGAAACCAAACAACAACCTGCACTACATCCACCACCACTCTAACCATCCTAGAAACATCACCAATAATCTGGTTAAAAACATCTCCCCCTGCACATCTCGTTTGTCCGCTAATGAGCAGATATTCGACGAACATGCGCCTCATTACAACTAGGCCCTCAAGCAGAGTGGCTTCCAGGAGGAAATATACTTTTATCCAGCTTCCCTTAGCGGAACCAGCAGGCGACGCCGCCGCTCACGCCACGTAACGTGGTTCAATTCTCCCCACAATGCCGAGGTGGCAACACCTATCGGGAAAATCTTCTTTAGGCTCCTCGAAAAACACTTCCCACCACAACGCCGCTACCACAACATAATCAACAAAAACACTATCAAGCTATCCTACAGCACCACACCCAACTTCGCACAGAACATCGTCTCCTCAAACAACAAAAAACTCAACCCCTATGGAAGAAACAACCTAGAAATTAGTGGAGAGCCGACCAGGAGGTGTAACTGCCCTGATAGATCTACGTGCCTCCTCAATAACAGATGCCGAGAACGTAACGTGATCTACCAGTGCAACGTGATCTACCAGTGCAACGTGAGGACGGACACCTCCAACAAAGCTTATATAGGATTAACCGCTTGTGACTTTAAGACCCGGCTCTACCAACACCGACATACATTCCGGAACCCGGTCCGGTGACATGCCACCACACTTTCGGGCCATATCTGGGACCTCCAAGATAATAATATAACTTACCATCTTACTTGGAGCTTACTGTCCAGAGCTAACTCTTACACGGGAGGAAGTGTAACTTATACTCGGAGGAAACATTACAAATGCTGTTTACGAAGGATCAACTCCTAAAAAAAAAGACGAACTGGTAACTGCATGCAAACACAGATTGCGGAAGACTTACCTCGCCCTCAAACTCCCTAACGATCCTGGTGGGTAGACTAGAGCTGAAACAACCCACTTGCCGAATAAGATAGGGTAAACCCCTACTGATATAGGTAGATGTACCTCTTTTCTTTTCCTCCATGTTTTCTTCTTCCCTTATCACTTCTTTCCACCACCAAACTTCTTCCTCGTTCGTTTCTTTGTTTTTTTCCCCTTTCGCCTACCCCGAGGCAGCCCATCGGGCCTCTTTAGCCTCAGTACCCCCACCCCAGGAACTTACAGATAGTATTTACCGATTACGCTATACTAACTATTCATAGCAGCTGTGTTAGACCCCAGATATGTGGTATTAATTTTTAATTCTAAATTTTTCAATTATTGTCATCTAGCAACCCATTCTGTGGCTTTGGCAGAAATATAGCAGCTGTGCTAGACTCCTTATTTCACTTCTCACTTTCCAATCTTACTTTCTGTTACATCTTTCTCTCATTTTTTTTATTATATTCTTTTATATTATATTTTTTCTTTGTCCCCTAATCGCATTTGATTTACTATTTCTATAACGTCCCTCCTCCACTTTCTAAATATACCTTTTTTCGCCAACCTCCTTTCGCCTACTTTCATACACATTCCTTAGAATTTGCCGTGTAGATTTCACCTTCTACGCTTGACCGGATCTACCCACTCCCCTATCGTTCTACAGGCAAGTTCAGCCATCCCTACCCCGCTGCCATGATAGACTTTTTTGTGTCCGCTACAAATTTTGACTAATCCCCTTGACAACTACAATCTTCCCATATAAGGAAGTACCCTTGAAAAGTTCGGCTATTTATTTAAGACTAATTGTCAACAATATCTTTTGCATTTGCATTCTTTATTCTATGTCCATACCTGCAGTGTTTTGGTTTTATTATATACAAACGTTTATATATATATATATATATATATATATATATATATATATATATATATATATCAACTAGAAATTGATTGACATATATATATATATCTAAAACAAACATGAAGCAATCACAG
>OZ024740.1:140292506-140310006 GCA_964016885.1 Eledone cirrhosa | reverse complement strand
CACATCTGACCGCACTGACCGATAGTCCACTTTTAACATCAAACAATAATTCTACAGCACTTGTAATTATAAGTGAGAACATATCAGTTCAAAGTGAGATTAAGGATCTCTAAATGAGATTTTATGACATGAAAGTGAGAATTGCGATTTGAAAATGAGATTAACACAAAAGGAATTGGTTATGAGATTCTGATAGACGGACAGATAGTATGAAATAAGTACTGATAAGGAAGAGGTACACCAAAGATTTTTTTCCAATAGAAAATATATATTCAAAATAACGTAACAGCTTCTGTGATGCCAACAATCTGAACTGACCTGGTTAATGAGGCAAAAACCTCAACCTACTGTTGTAATACCTTCCAGATTTACTAGGAGTAAGCACGCAATGGCACCGATCTACAATCATAGCAATCTATCTATCTATCTGACCGAGCTGCAGTCCAGGGTCAAGCAAAGACCGAGGAAAATGGGCGACTGGCACATCGAATGTGCTCAGGCACTCACAGCCCTCTGGCAGGCGGACCCGGCGATCAGTGGAGACTCCACTTCGTCATTCTATAGAGGGTTGGTCCGCAGCAAGTGCAACGACGCGCTCGGAGAAACTCTAGGCGTAGAGGAAGACAGACTGGCCAGTCTGTTCGGTAGGACCTTCTGCCCGGAAAAAGTAGATTGGTAGATAGAAGGATAGACAGATGAAAATATAGATAGATAAACAAAAAATTATACATAGATAGATAGAGAAACATACATAGAGACAGATAGCTAGATAGATACACAGATAGCGAAAAAGCTGAACAGACAATCAGATAGACAGAGACAGAGAGATAGATTGATGGATCGAATATAGATAGATAACCGGGTCCCTGTCTATGAAGCCTTTCTTAGTCGATCACAGGGATCACAAATTTGAGCTCTGTGTTGTCGACAACTTTGGAATCAGGACACCCTATGCTAGCCTTATCTATTTTTCTACAGAATACTCTATTTAGATACGATCTGGATGACCCGATGCGGTTTGACCGTATCCACATTGGCACTTTCGTGGTATCCAGTCAGCACCTGTCAGGCAGTTGGAAGCGTCTGAGCAGGATTGCGAGGTTTTTACACCCTCCTTCCCTATCTGCTATTATCCCATAGTTCCAGCGTGCGTCTAAGATACTATTCCAGTTACCCACTAACACAAAGGAGCAGGACGTTCCTAGAAAGTTCTCCAGGCGACTGAAGAAATCAGGCTTTCCTGCCCCTGTCGGGGCATAGATGGCCGCTAGCCTGAAGGTATACCCTCGGCTGCTGGTCACGTCAAGCAACACTACCTTCTGGGTCTAGGAAGATGATCTGTATCCTGAGATCCAAGCATTTCCGAAACAACACAGTGACTCCACCTCCAGATCCAGGACAGCTTGGAGATGCGTACACCTTGCAGCCGCCGAAAATGGGTGCGAAAGCTCGTGCCTCGGAAATTCTGATCTCGCTGATGACCACCACATTGATGTTCAGTGACCTGGTGTTGTGTTGTAAGTGGTGAATTAGTTTTCTGTTGTTTGTGTTTATTACTCTGTGAAATTTGTGTCCTTTTGTTGAGTTTGCGTTTGTTGTTGTTGCAGGTGCTGGTTGGATTGTATTGAAGATGTTGTTGGTGCCCGTGTTGTCTGTTAAGGTGTTTATGGTGATGGTGGTGGTGATGATGATGGTGAAGTTTGTATGGGTATTGGCATTTGTTGCCTCACTGCTTTAGCTTTTTTCTTTTCCCCACTTTCACCCTCTTTATTTGAAGGCAAATACAAAGAGTTTTTTCTGTTTCTTTTGGGGTTCTTCTCACAATCCATATCCATCTGTGTGACGTTGAAAAGGGGCATGTCTTTTACGTGTTGGTGTTGTTGTTAGTGGTGATGGTTGCTTCTGCTGCCACTGTTGGTTCACTAGTTGTCTGTTACTTTTGTCGATGTCGTTGTAGCTGCTGGTCTTGTTGGATTTACAGCTGCAGGCGTAATAGTTGTTGCTGTTGCTGCAGGAGTGGCTTACTGTCGTTGTTGTTGCTTCTGTTGAGGTCGGGGTGTTGGTAGTAGCAATGGCCAGTGGTTTCCTAATTTTTGTGGGCAGAAAGCTCTTGGGTGGCTTGTGGATCCATACAAATGGCATTTTAACTTTCCCTTCGATATTTATTCAGAGGTCTACTCCGTTGGGCAGCTGTATTAGGGCTGGTATCTTTTCTATTTAGTCTCGCTTCACCTGAAGCAAAATCTCCATGTCTATCCAGACCAATTTTTTTATTTCGCTGCGTTTAACCTTGAGGAGTGTGTACGGATTCCCGAGGACAACGCAAACCAAGATCCACCAGACTTTTACGCCTAGCAGAATACCTGGTATTCTCAACCTGACAGTTCTTCAAAGGTAGGTTGGATAAAGGACGAACTCCTCACTCAAACAGGAGACTATCGAATGTTTTCGTGTGAGGTCCTTACTTTTAAAGACGACCTCGACGCTGGCGAACTGTCTTGCTCTTTGTACGTGGGCCATATCTGCTATTAGGTCTTTTAGTGCCCCCTTCTACTTGAGTAACTGTAGCAGGTTCGGCTCGCCGAGTACATAGGAGGCCGTTCTCCCCATTTCTGCTACTATTTAGGGTGGCACCATTACTACTGCCTTCCTACCTTCAAATTTTATTATCTTTTTGGCTTGAGCCAATTCAGAGTTTTTGTTTTCCAGTGTTGATGGAAGCATTTTTTAAAATTTGCATTTACGATGTCCCAAAACGTTTTTGTTGTTGTACTGTTGTTGGTGTAATTCATTTTTTCCATGGTTTTGTTGCTGTTGTTATTGTTGCTTTGGTCCCCGCTTTTGTTGTTGGCGTTCATGTTGTCCCTGGTGTTGTTTTTGTTCTTTATGTTGTTGCTATTATTTGTCACAATGTTTTTTGTAGTGGTGGTGATGGTGGGGGGAGTTGTTGATGTTGTTGGTGTTGTTTCTTGAGTCATAACGAAATAAATTAATTTGAAGTTTTATCGGAAAGTATTATTGCCAAAAATAATGTTGTATAAGACTCTCGATTGTTTTCATTGTCAGGCATTTTCTTCTCACACTTAATCAGGATTAATGAGTTTGTTGTTATTTGTTATTTCTACTATTTCTACTATCGTTGTTGATGCAGCAGTTGTTAATACCATGAAAAGCCTGGTATAGTGGTTAGAGTTTTCGGCTGATGACCGTAAGCTCGATTCTCAGCAGCGCATTATGTACTTCAGAATAACAATTTATTTCACGTTACTCCAATCTACTCAACTTGCTATATGTTATTCAAAGGGTCAACCATGTCACATAATGTCACGCTGAATCTCCCTGAAAACATGTATATGGAGTGCTCACCTATTCACACGTTAATTTCACGAGCAGGCTGTTCTGTTATTCCTACATCTAAGACGCTCATCGTCTGAACCGACGGATGTCCAACACGTGATCTTGTTATTATATAATACGTCATAAACCACAATCCATCATTTACCTAATACAATAAAATATATCAATATATCACACACCACAATATATCATATACCATACGCTATACATTACGCTTTACATTCCCACAATATGTTATATATTAGCACAGTATGTCATATACCTCATACACTATCATATATGACATACCATACTACGTCAAATATTACCACATTATGTTATATATCACCACAATGCATTATGTATAACAATATATCATATACTGCAAAGCTTAATATACCATAATAAGTCATATAACACACTACACCATATATCACTGCATATATCATATACTACCACAATACGTCATATATAACTACAATACGTCATATATAACTACAATACGTCATATATAACTACAATACGTCATATATAACTACATACGTCATATATAACCACAATACGCCATATATAATCACAAAGGCACTACGTCACATACCACCACTACACGTCAAATATCTCCTCAATCAATGATTTCTCCCTACATTTAAAAAATCTTTTCTTTGTTTTTTTTTGTTCTTTTTTTCATTTGACTCCTTTTCTAAAATTTTCTATATTGATATGATATTGTGTAAAGACACAGATGTAAAGACACAGATGTAAAGACGACAAAACATAATTGTCAATAATAGAAGGAAATGAAGCATTGGAAAATATTTTAGAAGCATTCGGTAAATCGATCCGAAAGATTCGGGTATCTTGATAGACATTCGATAAGATTTTAAGGAGTTTGCTTCGAAGCTATGTGGTTTCGTGTTCAGTTGCGCAGTACAGTATCTTGGGGAGATATTTTCTACCATAGCTTCGTGTCGACCAGTGCCTTGTGAGTGGAATTTGGTTGACGGAAAGTGTAGAAACTAGTCGTATATAATATGTATTATATGTGCATATATGTATGTCTTCGTGTCTATGCTTACGTTTGTGTCTATCTTTATGTCCCGTGGTTCGACAAAATAAGTACCAGATTTGCAAAAAAAGTACTGGTACTGTAGTATATATGAAGGATTATATACCTTTAAGGCACTGCTCCAGCATGACCGCAATATAATGACTGAAATCAGTAAAAAAAAAAATTAATAACCTAAGAATGAGCGTGTAGTAATAAATAGCAGATTTACACATGAAGAAAAAACAAACAAATATGTGAGAAAAAAAGAACAAAAGCAACCCCTTTCTCATACGCTACCCACTAGGCCATGTAATTTCGTACACAAGGATGGTAATGTATAATATTGGAACAATGTTGCACGAGGGCTTAAAAACAAAAGCCGCTGGGAAAATGTATGTCTTTCCATAGGACAGCAAAGCGAGTACGTAAGCAAATGTCAATAAAAAGTCTTACGACTGGAAACAGAACAGGATATGCTGCACACAAGTAATGCAAATGGTAACGCCGTAAGAAAGGAAATATAAACAGACTTTCGTCAATAAAATAAAGAGAAGGGAGAGGAGAGAGAGAGAGAGAGAGAGAGAGAGAGAGAGAGAGAGAGAGAGAGAGAGAGAGAGAGAGAGAGAGAGAGAGAGAGAGAAGGATATATATATATATATATATATATATAGAGAGAGAGAGAGAGTGTGTGTGTAATACAGCATCTGACAAAGGGGAAAATTTGAAATACAAACGAATAGAGAGGAATGACTGATAAGTGTTCAGCTATGTTGATGATTTCTTTATAGTTTGTCATTCATTTCTTGAAAGTATTATTCTCATCTGAATTAGACTAATATATTGGTTATTAAAAAATATAATCTGTTCATGTCCATGAATCTCTTAACTCCTGCGGTATTTAAATCTGGCAGGACAGATTTGACGAGAAAACCAACCGACAGGAGACCCAGGGGTAGACCCCGAGTAAGATGGTTGGATAACATCCATGAGCTTGGCTGGTCCCGCTTGGGGATTCAGCCGGATCAGTTGGAGATAGTTGCTTCTGACAGGACCCGCTGGAAGGAGTGTTTGAGGACTATGCCCCCACGACCCTAACCATAACCGATTTTTGAAAGTACTTGTATATCACTGTTCGATTTAAATATCGAACATTAAATTACGTATTTTGTCCTCGCCATGTACTCGTAATTTCACGTAAGTTCTGTTTTGTTTTCGTCTTGTAATGTACTCCAGGACAACGTTTAGCTGTCTTATTGGACACTATGATCCTAAATAAACCAGTAGTGATGTGTGATAGGGGGTGGAGACTGTGGATCTGTTTCGGCAGTTCCTGAATCTGTTGACAAATTTGCATTTTGATAAACAAAATTGGCTTACTTCCATTTTCCCACTGGTCCTCTGACTGTGTAAACTTTACTTGAAAAATATGCACAAACAGCTTCTGTATGGTTAAGGATTTTGCCTCACAACCATGTGGTTTAGGGTTCATTTCCCACAGCGTGGTTCCTTGAGCAAGTGTTTTCTACTATAGTCTCAGGCTTAACAATGACTTGTGAGTGAAATTTGATTGACAGAAACTGCAGAAGCCTGTCGTATATACATTGGAGGCACGACAAGCACGACAGATACGCCAAGAACTGGTTGATGTCTGACGTGGGGACAGGTACGTAACAGGATATATAACTGTGCCGAATGGCAGTCTCTTGTTGCCCTATGCCCCATGGGGGAGCAAAAGGAGCTAAAGGAGGAGGCTGTGTTATGAGAATGATTTGGTTGTTATCTCTAGCAAGCCGTGTAACTGCATAAAGTCTTTCTATCACTGGCCTGCTGTTGTTGTTTAACAGCAGGTCAGTTCTATGCTCCGTAGATCTTTGATCAAAGTCATTCAAGCTGTAACAATCCTGTCTTTCATTTTGGCATAGTGTATCTAGGACAATATTATCCAATGTGTCCTTTGTTTTAAGATGGTAGAGTGTGATTTAAGGGAAATGTAAGTGCTATTTCTAGCATATCGATTGAATGCGAATGACGGGTTATTTGTAAAGAAGTAGGGTCCTAGCCAACAGCCTATTTTTGTTTTTGTTTTTGTTTTTCAAAGTTTTCACATTGTACTTTTTCCTTCACTTTCACCCTCTCTCTTTCCCCTCTCCTCTTTTCTCCCTCGCCAGCTATAGCTTTATATATTTGTGTGTGCGTGTGTGTATGTATTGTGTGTGTGTATATATATATATATAGCTGCCTCTTTGTTTTTATTTATTGATTTATCGATTTATCGATCTCAGTGACTAACAACATAGCCCCCTACCCCACAAAAACGGGGTTAAGCTTTCAAATATTCCTCAGTGTGTACTGAAAATGGCAACATAGAGTTTGGAATTCAATTATCCGGTTATAGCATATTTCCCCCTTAACTCAGTTAACGTTCTTTGTGGAAAGGAAGGCATGAACGTCACAACAACCACCATACCTCCTCTCACATTCCCCTAAAAAATCTATGAAGCTGGCACTATGACCGCCACAAAAGAACTACCACCACCACTACTGCCGCCGCTGCCGTTACCATTACGGCCATCACTGTCTCAAACAATCACCACTAATGACACCATCGCCGCCACCACCACCTCCACCACTACCAGTACTATCACAACTAGCATCACTGTTACTATCGAAAACACAACCATCGCAACAACTCCTCCCCACCACCATCACACCACCACACCACCACCATTGCAGCCATATGAACACTACCATTGTACTATTACTCACGTCAATAGATCATAACTTCTACATTCACCATTATCACCAACACCACTAAAGCCCCTACCATTACTCCCATCATTACCATTACAATCCTGCACCACCATCTAAAACGCCACTACCCCCTCCCACATCTCCTTCACATCCATCACAATCAACTATTATCCATCATTACACTACAACTACCACTATCAACAGTACATTTGTATTATCATTAACAACACGCGTAGTGATGGATTAGGGAGTCAGGACAAGCGCTGTGCAATATTTGTCCCGGCTCGTTACGTTCTGAGTTCAAATCTCACCAAGGTCAACTCTGCCTTTAATCCTTCCGGGATCGATAAATAAAGTACCAGTCAAGTCAATTCTTTCTCTATATATCTCTTTCTCACTTCTTCTCTCTTTCTCTCTCTCTTCCCCCCTCCCTCTCTTTCTCGTATTCTCTGGAAGAAATCGGCTGTGTTCAGACTTGGAGAGGGGATAGGCTCCGCCAAGTTTAAATGATCCAAGACCGGAATACACGCCACTACCAACGAGGAGTTACAGTCCTATACATATAAGTATTGGGATCAATCTAAACGATCTTTTTTTCCAAATTGCTGGCCTTGTGCCTAAATTTGAAATCATTATTACCAACAATAGAGCGTCGGACAACAAGCTTTGCGGCATATAGTTACGACCCTTTACGTTCTGAGTTCCAATCCTGTCGAGGTTAACTTTGTAGAAACCATTATTATCAACAATAATATTTAATAACGAATTCCTCTGCTCTCTATCTTAATCGTAATTCCATACCTGATCATACCTGATAATATTGCCCTCGGTTTACAATGTCTAAGTACCACCACCACCACCACCACCACCACCACCAACAACAACAACAACAACAACAGTGGCAATAGCAACAGCAATAATAATGGTTTCTTATATAGGCACAAGGCCAGCAATTTTGGGGCAGGGGAAAGTCGATTAAATTGACCCCAGTGCGTGACTGGTACTTTGTTTTATCGACCCCGTGAGGATGAAAGGCAAAGTGAACCTCGGCTGGATATGAACTCAGATCATAAAGGGCCATAACTCTATGCTGCAAAACATGGCGTCCGACTCTCTACTGATATTGCCAATCTACCGACCTAGCAACAGCAATAATAATAATAGCGGAAATAGTAAGAACAACAACAATGGCAACAACAACAACAAGGGTAACAACAACAACAAGGGTAACAACAACAACAAGGGTAACAACAGTGGCAACAACATGAACAGCAATAACAATTGCAAAAACAACAGCAACAACAACAATAATCACAACAACAGTAATAGTATCAACAATAGTATCAACAATAACATCGGCAAATTGATTATCTACAACAGCATCATCACCACCATCATCACCACCATCACCACCACCACCACCATCATCACCACCATCATCATCACCACCATCATCATCATCATAACAACAACAACAGAAGAAGAAGAAACATTTGTAATATATTTAAAAGAACAAATTATAAATATGACAGAAATATTTTATATTTTTAACTGGAAAGAATCGTGTCAACAAGTCCTTCATTGATTGATGTCATTGAAAGGTGAGAGGTTTAAATATGGGAAGAGTCACATACGAGATCAAGTGACAGAGTTAATATTGTTGTTGCTGTTTAACCCCAAGTCGGATCTGATCATTCTGACAGAGAATCAAAGGTGTTTCAGCTATGATCACCTCTTCGCTCTTTTTATGCATCAGAAATTACATTATTTAATGTGTCCCTTCAATTTTTATGACGGTAGGGAGTGATTTGAAAAAAAATTTGGTTGTCATTTCTAACAGATTGAGAAACCACGTAGTGACTTTTTGTTGTTGTAGTTGTTGTTGTTGTTGTTGTTGTTGTTGTTGTTGTTGTTGTTGTTGTTGTTCTTCTTCTTCTTCTTCTTCTTCTTCTTCTTCTTCTTCTTCTTCTTCTTCTTCAGAAAAATAAACGAAAACATGGAATAAATCGATAATGCAAACATTGCAAACCGAAAAGAAAAAAAAATTCATGCCCTAAAAAGAGCAACAAAAATCGACACGGGATAAGTGTGTTAGGAGAGTTAGAGCATACTTGTCTGAACAATATATACAGGAGTAGGCGGTGGACAGCTGCCCGAGACCTTCACTGATGTGTGGGCATATGTACTAGAAGTACCGAGACATTTTAAAAACAGTATACATTTTCACTGAGCATCGGTTGACTGTCTTCATATCTAAATATTAACAGGAAATCTGATATTGAAACAGTTTTGTTGTCATGCTGTTGTTGTTGTTATTGTATTTATAACCACTCAGTTTTTAGATAAAACAGATACCAAAAAATGATATTGAGTGGTTGTTGTGGTGGTGGTGGCTGGTGCGAGTGATCTGTTAGTAAGGCGGTGGCGATGATGGAATTGAGGAGGTAATGGTAGTGGTGGTGGCGATGGAGATGGTGGTAGGGGTGGTTATGGTGGTGGTGGTGGTACGATGGTGTTAATGGTGGTGGTGATGGCGATGGTGGAAGTGGCGGTGGTGGTAGTGGTGGTGATGGTGGTGGTGGTGGTAAGATGGTGGTAGTGGTGGTGGTGGTGGTAGTGTTGGTGGTGATGGTGGTAGTGGTGGTGATGGTGGTAGTGGTGGTGATGGTGGTAGTGGTGGTGATGGTGGTGGTATGATGGTGGTAATGTTGGTGACGCTGGTGGTAGAAATATAAATATAAACAAAAATTGGATTGAAATACGAGAGTTCAGAAAGGTTACAACAAGAGTCAACCAATCAGAATCTTAGTTGTCTGGTGACGTTTCACCAATAATCGGCGTTCAACTCGTCTGTATCCAACACATCCTCATATTAACCCTTTCGATACCATGTTTCTAATGAAAGGCAATGCCTGTGATTTTCAAATCATTAAAAAATCAATTAAGAATTTTGAGAGATTAACTAATATAACTAACTTTATCATCATTAGATATTTGGAACAGAAGATATTTGGAACATAAAGGTTTTTACATAAAACTATGATAAATGTTTTAAAATAAAACACTTCAAAGTAAATTGTTTTGTGTCGTAGAACCAAGGCTGGTTATAGGCGATTTGGTATAAAAAATCTAAGTAGTCCTCGATGTAACAGTACGCATCTGTTATGTGTGTATGTATGGTCCCGTAACTCCTGATAGAGACGTAGGGGTGGCGTATTAACATACGGCATTTCTTGGGTATTTTAAGCTTGGCAGAGCCCATCCCTCTCCTGGCCTGAGTACAGCAGATTTCTTCCAGAGAAAGATTGAAAGTGAGAGAGAGGAAATGAGAAAAAAGATATAGAGGAAGATTCGACCCCAGTACTAGACTGGTACTTTTTTTAATCGGCCTCGAAAGGATGAAACGCAAAGTTGACCTCGGCGGGATTTGAACTCAGAGAGCAGTGAGCCGGAACGAATACATCAAACCATTCTGTCCGACGTTCTAACGACTCTGTCAATTCGCTGCCTTGCATCTGTTAAATCCGATGTACACCCTATGTACAGTGACAGGTGATGGAGAATGATGGGCTCGAACTCAGAATATTATCGCATCACATTTTCATCAATTCAACCTAAAAAGTCGAGAAAGAGAGTCAGAGGAAGAATCGGCCCAGTACGAGACTGGTACTTTATTGACCTCGAAGGATGAAAGATAAAATTGACCTCGGTGAGACATAAACTCAGGACACAAAGTCGGAACGAAAGTCAAAGTATTCACTTCAACATTTTACGAACCTACAATCCGCTACCATATTAAAACCTGTTGTGGCTGTTGTTGTTTAGTCCCATGTCAGCTCTTGATGAGAGCAGAGCTATAATCAAAAGTTTTCCAGTCATAGTTATCCTGATTTTTTTTTTGTATATCTAGAACTGCATTCTTCAATGTATGTTTTGTTTTAAAGACAGTAGTAGTGTATGGTGTAATGGAGAATTGGTTATAATTTCTAGCAGATTAGGGGACCACGAAATGTTTCCTCTTGTTATTGTTGTCATTTTTATTATAAAGAGGAGTGGACGGCAGAATCAATGGGCCAAGCAACCTGGGTTCTCTTTACTCAACACCAGTGTGTCCCAAGTCATAGCTGGAATATACCAAACTTACACGACATATAACCATCTTAGCGACAACAACAACAATGAAACCGCCTCCCACCACCAGTGTTATTATTGTTATATACACCCATACGCACATATACACGCACTGACACACAAAAACACGCATACATCTAGATCACACACACATATATAAATGTTCATATATTTGTGTGTGGATTAATATGTACGTAGATATGAGAAACCACACACGCGTGTAATTCATATATATATATATATATATATATATATATATATATATATATATATATATATATATATATATATAAGTAGAAGGGATATTTAATTTGTTGGAAATACGACAAATAAATATAAATGTTTGTAACTGATTCAGAGCACTCGACAGCTTTCTGGGGTAAATATTCAATGCATACTCATATTAATAATTTTAAATATCTGTTTTCTCTCTTCCCTTCACTTTCCAGGGATAACTTGAACCGTTAAGGTATATTATCCTTGGTCATGTCAAATATTTATAAAACATTTTGTATTTTATCTGATGATAACGTACCAAAATGTTGGTACCCTTGAAATATATATAATTGAATAAATATGGTTTTATAAATATAGTTTCCATTTATTTAATATCATTGTATATGTATATATATATATATATGAATATAGACATAGAATATTCGAAAATATTCTGTATGTTTATAATAAACATTTTGAAGACCTAATCGCTATAGAATAGAATACGTCACGTATTACAATTAGATTCTCGATAAAAGCAAGGGAAGTAATCTACGCGTTTCATTCTTGTTAGAATTCATCAGGACTACATATCCAGTGCTTTTATCGAGAATGACACAGCTAGAGACTTATAGAATACTTAGCTGTGTACAGGAACTGGTTTGAAAGAGCGGTTGCCGGTCCGGCAGAAATTAGAAATTGGAATAAATGCTCTGAAATAGCGATATATATGTGAATATAGACATAGAATATTCTTTCAAACCAGTTCCTGTACACAGCTAAGTATTCTATAAGTCTCTAGCTGTGTCATTCTCGATAAAAGCACTGGATATGTAGTCCTGATGAATTCTAACAAGAATGAAACGCGTAGATTACTTCCCTTGCTTTTATCGAGAATCTAATTGTAATACGTGACGTATTCTATTCTATAGCGATTAGGTCTTCAAAATGTTTATTATAAACATACAGAATATTTTCGAATATTCTATGTCTATATTCACATATATATCGCTATTTCAGAGCATTTATTCCAATTTCTAATTTCTGCCGGACCGGCAACCGCTCTTTCAAACCAGTTCCTGTACACAGCTAAGTATTCTATAAGTCTCTAGCTGTGTCATTCTCGATAAAAGCACTGGATATGTAGTCCTGATGAATTCTAACAAGAATGAAACGCGTAGATTACTTCCCTTGCTTTTATCGAGAATCTAATTGTAATACGTGACGTATTCTATTCTATAGCGATTAGGTCTTCAAAATGTTTATTATAAACATACAGAATATTTTCGAATATTCTATGTCTATATTCACATATATATCGCTATTTCAGAGCATTTATTCCAATTTCTAATTTCTGCCGGACCGGCAACCGCTCTTTCAAACCAGTTCCTGTACACAGCTAAGTATTCTATAAGTCTCTAGCTGTGTCATTCTCGATAAAAGCACTGGATATGTAGTCCTGATGAATTCTAACAAGAATGAAACGCGTAGATTACTTCCCTTGCTTTTATCGAGAATCTAATTGTAATACGTGACGTATTCTATTCTATAGCGATTAGGTCTTCAAAATGTTTATTATAAACATACAGAATATTTTCGAATATTCTATGTCTATATTCACATATATATCGCTATTTCAGAGCATTTATTCCAATTTCTAATTTCTGCCGGACCGGCAACCGCTCTTTCAAACCAGTTCCTGTACACAGCTAAGTATTCTATAAGTCTCTAGCTGTGTCATTCTCGATAAAAGCACTGGATATGTAGTCCTGATGAATTCTAACAAGAATGAAACGCGTAGATTACTTCCCTTGCTTTTATCGAGAATCTAATTGTAATACGTGACGTATTCTATTCTATAGCGATTAGGTCTTCAAAATGTTTATTATAAACATACAGAATATTTTCGAATATTCTATGTCTATATTCACATATATATCGCTATTTCAGAGCATTTATTCCAATTTCTAATTTCTGCCGGACCGGCAACCGCTCTTTCAAACCAGTTCCTGTACACAGCTAAGTATTCTATAAGTCTCTAGCTGTGTCATTCTCGATAAAAGCACTGGATATGTAGTCCTGATGAATTCTAACAAGAATGAAACGCGTAGATTACTTCCCTTGCTTTTATCGAGAATCTAATTGTAATACGTGACGTATTCTATTCTATAGCGATTAGGTCTTCAAAATGTTTATTATAAACATACAGAATATTTTCGAATATTCTATGTCTATATTCACATATATATCGCTATTTCAGAGCATTTATTCCAATTTCTAATTTCTGCCGGACCGGCAACCGCTCTTTCAAACCAGTTCCTGTACACAGCTAAGTATTCTATAAGTCTCTAGCTGTGTCATTCTCGATAAAAGCACTGGATATGTAGTCCTGATGAATTCTAACAAGAATGAAACGCGTAGATTACTTCCCTTGCTTTTATCGAGAATCTAATTGTAATACGTGACGTATTCTATTCTATAGCGATTAGGTCTTCAAAATGTTTATTATAAACATACAGAATATTTTCGAATATTCTATGTCTATATTCACATATATATCGCTATTTCAGAGCATTTATTCCAATTTCTAATTTCTGCCGGACCGGCAACCGCTCTTTCAAACCAGTTCCTGTACACAGCTAAGTATTCTATAAGTCTCTAGCTGTGTCATTCTCGATAAAAGCACTGGATATGTAGTCCTGATGAATTCTAACAAGAATGAAACGCGTAGATTACTTCCCTTGCTTTTATCGAGAATCTAATTGTAATACGTGACGTATTCTATTCTATAGCGATTAGGTCTTCAAAATGTTTATTATAAACATACAGAATATTTTCGAATATTCTATGTCTATATTCACATATATATCGCTATTTCAGAGCATTTATTCCAATTTCTAATTTCTGCCGGACCGGCAACCGCTCTTTCAAACCAGTTCCTGTACACAGCTAAGTATTCTATAAGTCTCTAGCTGTGTCATTCTCGATAAAAGCACTGGATATGTAGTCCTGATGAATTCTAACAAGAATGAAACGCGTAGATTACTTCCCTTGCTTTTATCGAGAATCTAATTGTAATACGTGACGTATTCTATTCTATAGCGATTAGGTCTTCAAAATGTTTATTATAAACATACAGAATATTTTCGAATATTCTATGTCTATATTCACATATATATCGCTATTTCAGAGCATTTATTCCAATTTCTAATTTCTGCCGGACCGGCAACCGCTCTTTCAAACCAGTTCCTGTACACAGCTAAGTATTCTATAAGTCTCTAGCTGTGTCATTCTCGATAAAAGCACTGGATATGTAGTCCTGATGAATTCTAACAAGAATGAAACGCGTAGATTACTTCCCTTGCTTTTATCGAGAATCTAATTGTAATACGTGACGTATTCTATTCTATAGCGATTAGGTCTTCAAAATGTTTATTATAAACATACAGAATATTTTCGAATATTCTATGTCTATATTCACATATATATCGCTATTTCAGAGCATTTATTCCAATTTCTAATTTCTGCCGGACCGGCAACCGCTCTTTCAAACCAGTTCCTGTACACAGCTAAGTATTCTATAAGTCTCTAGCTGTGTCATTCTCGATAAAAGCACTGGATATGTAGTCCTGATGAATTCTAACAAGAATGAAACGCGTAGATTACTTCCCTTGCTTTTATCGAGAATCTAATTGTAATACGTGACGTATTCTATTCTATAGCGATTAGGTCTTCAAAATGTTTATTATAAACATACAGAATATTTTCGAATATTCTATGTCTATATTCACATATATATCGCTATTTCAGAGCATTTATTCCAATTTCTAATTTCTGCCGGACCGGCAACCGCTCTTTCAAACCAGTTCCTGTACACAGCTAAGTATTCTATAAGTCTCTAGCTGTGTCATTCTCGATAAAAGCACTGGATATGTAGTCCTGATGAATTCTAACAAGAATGAAACGCGTAGATTACTTCCCTTGCTTTTATCGAGAATCTAATTGTAATACGTGACGTATTCTATTCTATAGCGATTAGGTCTTCAAAATGTTTATTATAAACATACAGAATATTTTCGAATATTCTATGTCTATATTCACATATATATCGCTATTTCAGAGCATTTATTCCAATTTCTAATTTCTGCCGGACCGGCAACCGCTCTTTCAAACCAGTTCCTGTACACAGCTAAGTATTCTATAAGTCTCTAGCTGTGTCATTCTCGATAAAAGCACTGGATATGTAGTCCTGATGAATTCTAACAAGAATGAAACGCGTAGATTACTTCCCTTGCTTTTATCGAGAATCTAATTGTAATACGTGACGTATTCTATTCTATAGCGATTAGGTCTTCAAAATGTTTATTATAAACATACAGAATATTTTCGAATATTCTATGTCTATATTCACATATATATCGCTATTTCAGAGCATTTATTCCAATTTCTAATTTCTGCCGGACCGGCAACCGCTCTTTCAAACCAGTTCCTGTACACAGCTAAGTATTCTATAAGTCTCTAGCTGTGTCATTCTCGATAAAAGCACTGGATATGTAGTCCTGATGAATTCTAACAAGAATGAAACGCGTAGATTACTTCCCTTGCTTTTATCGAGAATCTAATTGTAATACGTGACGTATTCTATTCTATAGCGATTAGGTCTTCAAAATGTTTATTATAAACATACAGAATATTTTCGAATATTCTATGTCTATATTCACATATATATCGCTATTTCAGAGCATTTATTCCAATTTCTAATTTCTGCCGGACCGGCAACCGCTCTTTCAAACCAGTTCCTGTACACAGCTAAGTATTCTATAAGTCTCTAGCTGTGTCATTCTCGATAAAAGCACTGGATATGTAGTCCTGATGAATTCTAACAAGAATGAAACGCGTAGATTACTTCCCTTGCTTTTATCGAGAATCTAATTGTAATACGTGACGTATTCTATTCTATAGCGATTAGGTCTTCAAAATGTTTATTATAAACATACAGAATATTTTCGAATATTCTATGTCTATATTCACATATATATCGCTATTTCAGAGCATTTATTCCAATTTCTAATTTCTGCCGGACCGGCAACCGCTCTTTCAAACCAGTTCCTGTACACAGCTAAGTATTCTATAAGTCTCTAGCTGTGTCATTCTCGATAAAAGCACTGGATATGTAGTCCTGATGAATTCTAACAAGAATGAAACGCGTAGATTACTTCCCTTGCTTTTATCGAGAATCTAATTGTAATACGTGACGTATTCTATTCTATAGCGATTAGGTCTTCAAAATGTTTATTATAAACATACAGAATATTTTCGAATATTCTATGTCTATATTCACATATATATCGCTATTTCAGAGCATTTATTCCAATTTCTAATTTCTGCCGGACCGGCAACCGCTCTTTCAAACCAGTTCCTGTACACAGCTAAGTATTCTATAAGTCTCTAGCTGTGTCATTCTCGATAAAAGCACTGGATATGTAGTCCTGATGAATTCTAACAAGAATGAAACGCGTAGATTACTTCCCTTGCTTTTATCGAGAATCTAATTGTAATACGTGACGTATTCTATTCTATAGCGATTAGGTCTTCAAAATGTTTATTATAAACATACAGAATATTTTCGAATATTCTATGTCTATATTCACATATATATCGCTATTTCAGAGCATTTATTCCAATTTCTAATTTCTGCCGGACCGGCAACCGCTCTTTCAAACCAGTTCCTGTACACAGCTAAGTATTCTATAAGTCTCTAGCTGTGTCATTCTCGATAAAAGCACTGGATATGTAGTCCTGATGAATTCTAACAAGAATGAAACGCGTAGATTACTTCCCTTGCTTTTATCGAGAATCTAATTGTAATACGTGACGTATTCTATTCTATAGCGATTAGGTCTTCAAAATGTTTATTATAAACATACAGAATATTTTCGAATATTCTATGTCTATATTCACATATATATCGCTATTTCAGAGCATTTATTCCAATTTCTAATTTCTGCCGGACCGGCA
>OZ024740.1:140267506-140290006 GCA_964016885.1 Eledone cirrhosa | reverse complement strand
AAGTCGCAGACGAAAGAGAGAGAGAAAAAAATTCCATACCAGCTTGACCAGGAACGCGCGAGAAAAGAATTACACACAGGTCAAACTTGAAGGAGGAGGAGGAAAGAGGAGGAGGAGAGGTAGTGACAGAGAATGAGTGAGTGAAAGTTGAGGAGGAGGCTAACAGAGAGAGAGACTGCTAGAAAGGGTAAAAGGTACAAAGAACGAGAAAGGGTAAAAGGTACAAAGAACGAAACGGACGGGTAGCAGCAGAAGAAAAATTATGTGTAAATATGATAATAATGATGGCTGCGCGTTGCAAATGGTGGTGCATATGAAAAAGTGAGTCCTTCATTAGTGACCCTCCAACCGTCCCAGGCATTTCATCGCTTTAAGGGCCATATGCCTCAGGTTGGTGCGAACAACGGCTAAAAAAAGTCGTTGGGACACGTAAATAAAGGGGACGTTAGGGTAACAAACAAAATGGTTTAAGCAACGGAAAGTGAGAAGAAATAGACAAGTCCCAGATCTCTATGAATATAAACTCGGTGAAATCGTGAACAAGAGACAAAAGACCATCAAACCTGGTTGAAATGTGAGCAAGGAAGGAATTTCGCACAAGTCTAACGGGGGGAATATATGTATATCTGTATATATATATATATATATATATATGTATATATATGTATATATATATATGTATATATATATATATGTATATATATATGTATATATATATATGTATATATATATATATGTATAAAGAAAAAGAGATGAAATCGAAAATGCAACTGGAGTCTTATTTAAAAAAAAAATATATATATTTATTTGGTTCCAACAAATAAATATATATATTTAAAAAAAAAATAAGACTCCAGTTGCATTTTCGATTTCATCTCTTTTTCTTTATACTTTCACTCGTGTAGGACACCTCGGTTATTTTTCATTTTGTAAAAAAAACCTCACTTTCTAATATATATGTATATATATATATATAAAGATATTACTTGATCACCTTAATCGCCAAATTCCTAAAGCAGGAAATCATTATTGGCTGTTGTCTGCCACTGTAATTCATGAGGGACAGTTACTCCTAATACTACTACCCCCTCACACATCATTACCACCGGAACCACTAGTCCACCCCGACTACTGACGAAGTATTTAGACCTTTACATTCTGAAGACAAAGCGTAGACTTCCCCAGAGAGTGTTGGCACGTCGAAGACGCCATTTTATCATTATTTCGTAATAAATGATTATCGCAAATCTTGAAAGACGGCGACTTTGGCTGGCCAATACACAAACACACATATATACACACACACACACACACACACACACACACACACACACACACACACACACACACACACACACACACACACACACACACACACACACACACACACACACACACATATATATATATATATATGGAAATGTGTGGGTGTGTGTGTATGTATATATGTATATGTATATACTAAAATATGCGTGCATATATATATATATATAAGTTTGTATACAAACGAAAGAGAAGAGCAATTAACATTTAATATGGGACTATTTGATGACGGCGTTGCTGGAGTCCCATTGGACTAGAGTAGTCGCCATTATCATTTCGGTGTTGATCTTGTCAAGAATATGCTTACTAATTCTATCTAGTTCAATCTTAGAAGGGCTAATCAGCCAGCATTTAGGGCTGGAAAGGAAGTTTGGCTTATGTTCCTTAAGGGTGACATGGATGATGAGTGGCGACTAGCCCCATTTTGTCTTCCATTTGAAGGAGAGTAGCTATCTCCTTTGCTTCAGTGTTTATGTCGTATTTTGTGTTATTGGTTGTTTTGTTTATGTTTTTAGACTGGATTCTTTTGTGTCTGGTGGTGTTTGTTTGGTATATGTTCTTTGTTTTGTCAGCAAGAATATGTACAGGAGTCGTGTGAGATACACTTTTCTATGTGGCATTGGAATACTCTTTAGTGAGGACTGAAGTGATTGCATCTCCATCTTGAATTGCTTGTTTTTCGTCTACATGTAGCGCCCAACAATAGAAACGTTACACAAGTTTGAGTACAAACGTAACAGAAGAGTAATCAATACATAATGTGGCAGTTGACTTATATGAACAGTTTGACTTTTTGCAGTATCAAAGGGTTTTTGGTGCGATAAAAAGAAGAAAAAAAGAACTGTGAAATGAAGAACCAAGGGAACTGGCGTTTTAAGAACACGGGCGTTATATCTGCTATTGTAACATGAGATAGCAACACGGTGACTGGTTGCACCGTATCGTCTGCACCTACAGAATTAGTAGCAAGAAGTGGTTTTATGGAAAAGTTAGCATACATGGCGAACCTCCATCTCAAAGAGAGTTAGGAAGAAAAAGTGGCTCCAGCTCACCATTCAATGTACCTGTATCAACAAACAAAACATGGCTAATATATTCTTGCTCCTCACCAGATAACACTTCCGTAACAACTACACATATCATAAACTCTTGAACTATCATAATGTTAAGGTTAGCTATTCCTGTTTAGATAACAACGCTTCTAACATCGTACGATACAACTGAAAAAGACACGCACCTACACGGATTCCACCAAATACACCAACTTGTAACTGTCCTCTAGGGCGATCCTGTCTTTCAAAGGCTGTGGTATATACAGTCATCCTCACACCGTCAAATGGCACCAAGAGAAAATATAAGATCAAAACGACATAATGTCCATTATCACCACCATATTAAGTAAGAGGTGGTTGCCATGTCATTACTAATTTTACTGTAGTTGTTATTTTTGCTGTTGCCGTTGCCAGTATGGAGGTCGTTGTTATTGTCGTTATCGTTGCTATTATTGTTGTGTTCGCCATGGCGGTGGATTGGCAGTATCGGTAGAGCGTCGGACATCTTGCTTTGCAGCATAGAGTTTCGGCCCTTTATGACAAAATAAAGTACCAGTAATGCACTGGGGTCATTTTAATCGACTTCCCCTCCCCCAAAATTGCTGGCGTTGTGCCTATATAAGAAACCATTATTGTTGTGTTCGTCATCGTTGTTATTGTTGTTAATGTTGTTGGTGAAGGTGGTAATGCCATTGCTGTTGTTGCTGTCGTCACAACTGTTGTTGGTAATATTGTTGTTGCCGTTGTTGTTGTTGTTGTTGTTGCCGTTGTTGTTGTTGTTGTTGTTGCCGTTGTTGTTGCTGTTCTTGTTGCTGTTGCTGCTGTCGTTGAAATTATTGCTTTTGTTGCAGTTGTCGCCATCGTTGTTGTTTTTGTTGTTGCTGTTGCTGTCATTGAACTTGTTGCTGTAGTTGTTGGTATTATTGCTGCTATCGTTGCTACTGTTGCTATTGTTGTTCTTGTTGCTGCTGATTCTGCTGCTATTATGGTTGCTGTTGCTGCTGTTGTTGCTACTGGAGTTGCCCACGTCATTGCTAGAGTTGCTACTGGAGTTGCCCACGTCATTACTAGAGTTGCTACTGGAGTTGCCCACGTCATTGCTGTTGTTGCTACTGGAGTTGCCCACGTCATTGCTAGAGTTGCTACTGGAGTTGCCCACGTCATTGCTAGAGTTGCTACTGGAGTTGCCCACGTCATTGCTGTTGTTGCTACTGGAGTTGCCCACGTCATTGCTAGAGTTGCTACTGGAGTTGCCCACGTCATTGCTGTTGTTGCTACTGGAGTTGCTCACGTCATTGCTAGAGTTGCTACTGGAGTTGCCCACGTCATTGCTGTTGTTGCTACTGGAGTTGCCCACGTCATTGCTAGAGTTGCTACTGGAGTTGCCCACGTCATTACTAGAGTTGCTACTGGAGTTGCCCACGTCATTGCTGTTGTTGCTACTGGAGTTGCCCACGTCATTGCTAGAGTTGCTACTGGAGTTGCCCACGTCATTGCTGTTGTTGCTACTGGAGTTGCCCACGTCATTGCTAGAGTTGCTACTGGAGTTGCCCTCGTCATTGCTAGAGTTGCTACTGGAGTTGCCCACGTATTGCTGTTGTTGCTACTGGAGTTGCCCACGTCATTGCTAGAGTTGCTACTGGAGTTGCCCACGTCATTGCTGTTGTTGCTACTGGAGTTGCTCACGTCATTGCTAGAGTTGCTACTGGAGTTGCCCACGTCATTGCTGTTGTTGCTACTGGAGTTGCTCACGTCATTGCTAGAGTTGCTACTGGAGTTGCCCACGTCATTGCTAGAGTTGCTACTGGAGTTGCCCACGTCATTGCTGTTGTTGCTACTGGAGTTGCCCACGTCATTGCTGTTGTTGCTACTGGAGTTGCCCACGTCATTGCTAGAGTTGCTACTGGAGTTGCCCACGTCATTGCTAGAGTTGCTACTGGAGTTGCCCACGTCATTGCTGTTGTTGCTACTGGAGTTGCCCACGTCATTGCTAGAGTTGCTACTGGAGTTGCCCACGTCATTGCTGTTGTTGCTACTGGAGTTGCCCACGTCATTGCTAGAGTTGCTACTGGAGTTGCCCACGTCATTGCTGTTGTTGCTACTGGAGTTGCCCACGTCATTGCTGTTGTTGCTACTGGAGTTGCCCACGTCATTGCTAGAGTTGCTACTGGAGTTGCCCACGTCATTGCTAGAGTTGCTACTGGAGTTGCCCACGTCATTGCTAGAGTTGCTACTGGAGTTGCCCACGTCATTGCTGTTGTTGCTACTGGAGTTGCCCACGTCATTGCTAGAGTTGCTACTGGAGTTGCCCACGTCATTGCTAGAGTTGCTACTGGAGTTGCCCACGTCATTGCTAGAGTTGCTACTGGAGTTGCCCACGTCATTGCTGTTGTTGCTACTGGAGTTGCCCACGTCATTGCTAGAGTTGCTACTGGAGTTGCCCACGTCATTGCTGTTGTTGCTACTGGAGTTGCCCACGTCATTGCTAGAGTTGCTACTGGAGTTGCCCACGTCATTGCTGTTGTTGCTACTGGAGTTGCCCACGTCATTGCTAGAGTTGCTACTGGAGTTGCCCACGTCATTGCTAGAGTTGCTACTGGAGTTGCCCACGTCATTGCTAGAGTTGCTGTTTAATTTTATATCAGCTCCCAACGAGGAATTCCAGTTATGAACGTCCAAGGTGTTTTGAAGGAGGCGAGCCGTGTCGAGGATAAGATAATCAATTAGTTAACGTCTCAGCGGTTGCAGCAGTGATGTACACATTAAATGGATCTGCCTGATCAAAGATGACCATGGGGTGCGTAAACCACCACCACCACCACCACCACTACTACTACTACTACTACTACTACTACTACTACTACTACTACTACTACTACTACTACCACCACCACTACCACCACCGCCACCAAAACAACAACAACAACAACTACTACTACTACTACTACACCAAGGGTACACACACACATATATATATATACATATATATATACACATAAGTATATATATATATACAATATGTTGAGAAGGTAACACACCAGAGAGATATATAGTGCGTTATCAATAATAATATTATTGATAACGCACTGTATATCTCTCTCCGCTGTGTTACCTTCTCAACATATTGTATTTTAACGAGCTCAGGATTTCTTCTTCTTTGAGCACATTATTTACAGGGAATAACGAGGGCCTATGCCTCCGTTAATTTATCGTGATATTTTGCTCCCAATAACAGTCTTTCCTATCTCTGCTTGGTTGAGCACACTTCTCTGAGTGGCTTTGGGCTGCCCTTTCTAGCAGTTCGTCCCTCAGAGGCCACTGGTTCACTGCCCTTAAACACGCTGTGACTTCTCTCTCCCACATGTAGCTGGACAGTCAATTGTAAAATTCTCTTAGTGTTGTCTGAAATGTATGGCCTTAACCACGCTGATGAACCGAGACTAGACCATTTCTTTCAACAAATTTTTGGTGAAACATATCTTTGGATTTGTACGTGTGTTATATAGTTATAGAGGTATTTATTTACGCTTTAATTTATATTTTTAATTATCGTGTCTATAGTCTGCCTTTCATAGGTTATAGATTCCATACACTGGTGGTTTTTCCCTGTATTATTGATAACGCACTGTATATCTCTCTCTGGTGTGTTACCTTCTCAACATATTGTATTTTAAAGAGCTCAGGATCTCTTCTCCTTTGAGCACATTATTTACGGGGAATAGCGAGGGCCTATGCCTCCATTAAATTATCGTGATATATATATATACGTATATATATATACGCATATAATACACACATAGGCATACGCACACACACACACGCATATATATATATATATATACACATATGCATACATACACATATATATATATATATATATACACATACGCATATATATATATATATATACACATATGCATACATACACATATACATAAATACACAGACATGTGCATATGTGTATGTTTGTGTGTGTGTACGTGGGGTGTATGTGTGTGTGTTGAGTGTGCGTGTATATGTATTTCAATATGACACCCTGAAAGATTGCTTGAGTTTAAGGATCAATATTCAATATTCTACGTCACAACATTGAGTACTGTTCTTATTTCTTTCGTTATTTCCAGCGTTGTAACACACACACACACACACACACACACACACACACACACACACACACACACACACACACACACACACACACACACACACACCACATATACAAACACACACATGCACACACACCAAATATATATACACACACACATACACACACACCATACCGCATATGCACACATACACACACACACACACCAAATATATATACACACACACACACGCACCGCACCTACACACACACACACACATACACACACACACCACATATACAAACACACACACATGCACACACACCAAATATATATGCACACACACACACACACACACACACACACAGACACACACCATGCCACATATACACACACACATACACACACACACACAGACACACACACATACGTCACATATACACACACATGCACACAGATAGACAGACACACACACACACAGGCAGACAAACACACACATAAACACAAACACACACAGACACACACACCACATATACACACACACATGACACACATACACAGACACCAAATACACACACACGCGCGCGCACCACACACACACACACACACACACAATAACGCTCGCAAACACTCACAGAGAGAGAGAGAGAAATAGAGAGATAGAGAGATAGATAGATAGATAGATAGATAGATAGATAGATAGAGAGAGAGAGAGCGAGAGAGCGAGAGAGAGAGAGATAGAGAGAGAGAGAGACAGAGAAGATAGATAGATAGATAGATATATATATATATATAGA
Source organism: Eledone cirrhosa (assembly GCA_964016885.1). Lineage (NCBI taxonomy): Eukaryota > Metazoa > Mollusca > Cephalopoda > Octopoda > Eledonidae > Eledone > Eledone cirrhosa. The sequence continues at coordinate 140,282,749 of OZ024740.1, read as the reverse complement.
GAGAGAGAGAAATAGATAGATAGATAGCGAGAGAGAGATAGAGAGAGCGAGAGAGCGAGAGAGATATAGAGCGAGAGAGAGAGAGAGCGAGAGAGAGAGAAAGAGAGAGAGCATACATACATACACACCATCAATTATTAGGGATCAAAGAATTCATTAAACTCCCCCGTACATACTCATACATCCACACACATATTCACACATATCCGCAGACACATATCCATACAAACACACTCACTACACATATGCCTGTATGTATGTATGTATGTATGTATGTATGTATGTATGTATGTATGTATGTGTGTGTGTGTGTATGTATGTATGTATTTATGTATGTATGTATCTATGTATGTATGTATGTATGTTTGTATGAATGTATGTGTGTTGTATGTATTATGTACGTGTGTGTGTCGTATGTATTATGTACGTCTCTGCATGTGTATTGGTGCGTGCAGGTGTGTCTCTGTGCATGTGTGCTTGCGTGTATGTATGTATATGTGTGTAGGTAGGGGATAATTGAATTAATTAGGGCCTTTTTGTTCTGTCGGCTGCTCAGTTATTATTATGGTGATTAAATATGAAACGGGAGGGTGGGGTGTGTAGGTGTGTTTGTGAAGAAAACATGGGGGATCCTAAGAATAGGGGTGGATAAGGGGTTTTAAAGATAATACATAAGGGTTGGAAAAGAACGGAAAAGATATGGTTTATATGGGAAATATTTGCTGCAGAAATATATATATATATATATATATATCTATATATATATATATATATATATATATAGCGAGGAAAAAGTGGTAAGGAACCAGGTGGACCATAACGCACCAAAGTACTCAATACTTAGAGTAGTAGAGTGGGTAATAGGAGTAAGTAAGACCCCTGTACAGAATTAGCCGTCGAAACGGCTTGAGCTCAGCCGTCGGGGTCTTACTTACTCCTATATATATATATATATATATATTTTAGTCTTCACATTTATTATTATTACTATATATATATATTTTGTATTGGTATATATATAATTATATATATATATATATATATATTAGTATTGGTATATATATATAATTATATATATATATATATATATATATATATATATATATATATATATATATATATATATATATATATATATATATATATATATATATATATAATTATATATATACCAATACTAATATATATATATATATATAATTATATATATACCAATACTAATATATATATATATAGTAATAATAATAAATGTGAAGACTAAAATATATATATATATATATATATATATATATATATATATATTATATATATTATATATAAAGGAGATCATTCTGGAACCGAAGTTAAATTGGCGTGACATAATTTGAAAACGTATTATAGAGAAAAATATGAACGAATGGAAAACGGGTGGAAGATGCTTTTGAAGGGTGAGGAAATAAAGATAAACAATAAATGAATGATAAATAAAAAAAATAAGAAAGAAACGAATGAAAAAATGAAAGAGAAATAAAGAATTGGAATGAAAATGAAACAATAAAAGAGAAAAGAAACGTGTTTATGATAACATGATTCATTTTGAGTTTTCGGAAATGAAACATTAGGGAGAACGACTCACGTACATACCTACATAGATACATACATATGTACATACATATATATAAACATACATACATACACATACATATGTACATACATATATATAAACATACATACATACACATACATACATGCGTACATGCGTACATACATATATATATACATACATACATACACACATACGTATATACATATGTATATACGCACGTACATACATACATATGTACATACATACACACGTACGTATATACATATGTATATACGCACGTACATACATACATACATATGTACATACATACATACAAACCTTCGTAAGTATATACTTACGTATATGTAATTATGTATAAACATACATACATATATATATATATATGTACATTTATGGGTAGCGGATTTGCAGTATCGGTAGAGCGTCGTAAATACGGAGCCTCGTCTTCTGGGAGATTGAGCGATGGCGCCAAAGGGGCTTCCAGAGGGACATCATGACTCCGGCAGCCAGGCCACATCTGCGGTTGATCTCCGGGATCAGGTCTCCATTGCTGGCGACAGTCGAGCTCAGCTAAATGACGGAGCTGACAAACTCCATAGTATAATGTACAGGCGGTGCACCGGTTGAAGCACTCGATGCTGTTAGGCGGACTGTTTCGTTTGGGTTGTATTCCGGTGTTATGGCTGTAGTGTGCAGAGTGTAAATAGATTTAAAAGAGACGAAGTCAGTGTTGCAGCATATGCACAAACTTTATTTGTATATTTCAATTGTTTCGATATCGATCAGCTCAGGGTACAATCAAGGTGACGGGGCCCGACTCTTTTTCGACATCTCATCAGATATGCGAGCTTATGTCTGCAAAGACACATCTAACCTGTGATTAATACTATTATTATTTCATAGAAAATGTAGAATCGCAAACTTAGAAAATAATTATAAACACTATTAAAACATAATTATAAACACTACATTATTAGAAAATATAGGATCTAAAACTTAAAAAATAATTATAAATAATAGCTCAGAAAACCAGGTAAAATACCCCTGTGGACAGAAAAATGTAGCCAGCAATTCCTACGAATAATCAAACTTCGTATCTCTCAAATTCCGGAAGATACGAAGTTCAATTCTTCGTAGCGCGACTGACCACTTTCTTCCCGTCTATAGAGATATTTTACCCAGTTTTCTGAGCTATTATTTATATCAATCGACTGTGCTTACAGTTATTTTCTTCAGCCGAAATTCCTACATTTTCTATGGATTTCGTAACTACTCAGCACTTCGATAGTTCGATACTATTAGTTTTCTTCTAAAATAAACCCTTTTTCTTTTTCAAAATAAAGTCACATCTAATAGACCAGTGCGTCTTATATACGGAAAAATATGGTAAATTCACTCTACCATAACATTTCTCTACAGTTGTCTGGTCGTGTGTGTCAAAGTTAGGGAAAAAAAATCATCATTAGTGATGTTTGTTTATTATCGTCTGTTTCACCTCTTTACGTTGTTTTTTTTGTTTTTATTTTTACGTTACCCATCTCTTCCCCTTCGTGTCTCTTCAATGTCAGTTTAGATTAAGGAAGTTCCATTGTTTTTCTAAGGTTCTCTAAACATGACCATGAGTGCCGGGCTACAGTCTAGATTTCATTTTAGATCAGCCCACACATAAACCCTCACGGAAAAAAAGTGAATTAATATGTAAGAGGTTGATTATTCCACAGATGTGTGCACCCATAATGTAATCGTCAAATAGAATATGTTACAAGGCAAAATCTTTGAATTGTAGGGACAATCAATCCGACCGGCTAGATTGTATCTATATTATCAAGGCTGATCCCGAGTAACAGTGGACTGGTTAAAACCGTAATGAAATATAAATCTGTACAATGATATCGAGTACTCATTCTCACGTTGGTCAATACTAACGGACGTGTGTGCGTATATATATATACATAACATCCATGAGCTTGGCTGGTCACGCTTGGGGATCCAGCCGGATCAGTTGGAGACGGCTGCTTTTGATAAGACCCGCTGGAAGGAGTGTTTAAGAACTCTGGCCCCACGACTCTCTCAGGAAAAAGTGGGCGAAGTAGAAGAAGAAGAAGAAGAATAAGACGAAGAAGAAGAAGAATATATATTTATATATTTGTTTTGCGAGGTTTTTGATATGAAATCGTGTGTCGAAACAAATATTGTTATACTTGGGGAGGGTCATATTGTTGTAATAATATTGCCAGAAATAATAACAGAACACACTCACTGTTTGGTTGGTTTTCGCTTCAGTATCTTTTATATCAGTTTATTCATTCGGTCCTCAATGTTTACCATTGACTGACCAACGGTAAAAAATACAGATATAATATAGATATAAACACACATAGCTGATGACGTTGCCAACCTTTTTATGGTATGGTGGGAAAGGAGACTCAAAGATCTCCTTGATGAGAGCTCCATAGACCTCATCATGTACTGTCGTTACGTAGACGACATTAATATAGTAATAAGGACATCCCCACAAGAGAATACTAACAAGTATGATTTAGAATGTAGCACAATGGAAAGCATCCAGCAGATAGTTAATTCCATACACCAGAGTATAACTGTAACTATCGACACCCTTCCAAAAACCCTAACAGTAGACTACCTGTGTTAGACACGTTTTGGTGAAGTCAAATCAGACATCTGCTCTGTCTAGTGCACTAGACATGGCGTGGAAGTCGGCTATCAAGAAATGACATGCTTCATTTTTGGGTTATATTTTTAAAAATGATAAAAACGACATGGATGTAAATCGATCTAGGTCGAAATTGCGCCCCCCCTCTAAATATGGCGCCCGTGGAATGTGCGCTGCTTGCCACACCCTAGCTACGCCACTGTATATATATATATATATATATATATATATATATATATATATATATATATATATATATATATATATATATATATATATATATATATATATATATATATATATATGTTTATGTATTGAATATATACTCTTGGGGGCCTGATATGATTTCCAGATATAAGGTATGACTCTCTTTATTATTATTATTTTTTATATGAAATACTGATTGATCTTCCTTATATCCTATGTCTGATTTAGCCTTAGAGAATGGCTATGTTTGTATATGGGTGATCCATACATGTATTTATTATGTTTTAATATCTCTGTGTGTGCATTGGTTGTGTATACATATGGTTATTCTTTTAATTTCCAATTGAGTTCTTATACACGTGGTTAATACCTAACAGGTTTAAATGACCAGCGTGTATATTGTTTTATTTTAAGATGACCTCCCCTTACCCTCTTGGGGGCAGCGTGTATTTTATCTTTGAGAAGACTGCTGAATTTTCGAATCTACCAGTCTCTTCTTAGCGCTGAAGGTGACAATCACCATTCTATTAATGTCGATGTAATTTTTATATCGATATTATTTGGACATCCACTGATGAGTTTATAAGAACACGCTTGTGTATAAAACTATGGATTATATACAAGTTTCTACATAACCTGGAAATTATTTATCCCAAATTGTAGAAATCTTATAACGAAACGATCGTCTGGAAGGAAAGAGATATTTATTTAATTATGTCTCATATAAAATAATACAACCAGCTATCCACGAAATACTGATTAGTTAGCAGCCCAAACACTAAATTGGGATAATACTTAAGTATATCCTAATGTTTGTTGAGTGAGATGGAGTTGGTCGGAGTATCGCCTAAGGCTTTCTCTGTTTATGTATTGTATATATATATATATATATATATATATATATATATATATATATATATATATATATAAACGGAAAAAATGAAACGAAATTTCATTTCCCACTCTTAGTACGGCTGTTACTTAAATATAAGTATGTACACGTACATACATATATGTATACAGACGTACAGTAGTATGTATATATATATACATACATGCACACATATATATATGTACGTATGGATTCACCGAACATTTATTATAATGCTCGGTGTGTTTGTAAACAAACAAACATCCCGTATTAAGCCGTAGTGTCTAGCAACCATCGTTGCTCATTTGTTCAACACTGACAAAGGAACGCTGTACTAGTTTCAATATATATATATATACACACACATATATATATCGCACACACACGCACGCGCGCGCGCACACACATACACATATATATTTATATATATAGAGAGAGTGAGTTTGCTAGCTAGATAGATATAGAATGAGATTTGGAGAGAAGGAAGTAAAGGGATAAAAAGCAGCATGTTGTGTCAGGAGTTGTGACCGGCAGATTGTATCAGCAATAGAAAAACCAATAGAAACATAGTTTCTTTGGTTGGATCTGATGATCGTCGTAATTCATTTTTCCATATTTCCAAGAAAGCAGACGATACAATAGTAGCAGCAGCAGCAACAATAACATGAACAACAACATAAACAACAATAAAAGTAACAAAAAATGGCGGAGATTAGGGCATTCAGAAGCTGACACCGTTTTCTATTTAATTGATTATTTGTATAAGATAAAGTTTGACCTCTTCGGAAACTTACACTATCTATCTATCTATCTATCTATCTATCTATCTATCTATCTATCTATCTATCTATCTATCTATCTATCTAAAGAAATCTATCTATCTAACTAGCTGTCTGTCTGTCTGTCTGTCTGTCTGTCTGTCTATCTATCTATCTATCTATTTGTTATAAATTTTATTTTTTGTTATATCTTATTTTATTTTTATATTTTGTTATTGCCTCCTCCTTATTGAGGACGCCTTTTTATGTAAACTCCCCCCTTTGTACTTGTCCCACTTTTGATGCCCTAGTGGCAAATAAAAGAAACATATCTATCTATCTATCTATCTATCTATCTATCTATCTATCTGTCTGTCTGTCTCTGTCTATCTGTCTGTCTATCTATCTATTTATCTATCTATCTATCTGTCTGTCTCTGTCTATCTGTCTGTCTATCTATCTATTTATCTATCTATCTATCTATCTGTCTGTCTCTGTCTATCTGTCTGTCTATCTATCTATCCCTCCCCAAAACATAACACAGACACCAATACAAAAGAGCACACAACAACAGCAAACAAAAAACACCACACAAAAACAAAAACATGCATGCACATACATAAACACAAGAAACAAAAAACTGTTAAACATTGTGTACAACAACAATTTAATAAAAACCCAAGGGCCTAACTTCACCCAGGCAGGGGATTTCCCCCACCTCAAAATGATTAAGGCCCCAAAGGACACTTATAAAACTCTAAAAGACAACTTTAAAGAGGACGTGTCCCCCCCCCCCCCCCCGCGTCGGGCCCATTAACCGCGTCCTCCTAAAAAACTACCCCACCCCCTCCCGAAACACCCACACAAATCCAAACACCCCAACCACACAACACACTGATGCCCCTACACTTCCACAAACCACCACCCCACCCAACAACCAATCCCCACCCTCATGGAAATTGTGCGGCCCGATACCCGGGACGCAGAGAGGTAAGTGCCTTTTCTCTTCACCACCAACATGGCTATGCTAAGAGTAGGCTGTCTAAATGCGCGTGGCCTGGGCTCAACTTGGAAGCAAGCAATGCTTCTAAATGACCTCAGGTCACAACGTATGAATGTGATGGTTATTTGCGAGGCCCGGATCAGCAACGTGCGACAGCTGGCCCCCACCTTTGATGACTTTGAGATGCACCCATCTCTCTGTCAGCCCGGAGGTGGCGGTGGGGTGGCCGTTCTGCTGCAAAAACATCTGGGTCTCGCAACACAGACGGTACATTTGGACCCGGAGGGTCGACTAGTGGTTCTGGACCTTGGCAGTGGTGAAGGCGGAGCGTTTAGGTTGGTAGCCGCCTACGGCCCTTTCGGGTCAATGCATCCGGACTTCTTCCATCGTCTGGAGACTTTTCTAGGGACGTCCCGCTCCTTGCTATTAGTGGGGGACTGGAATGGTATCCTAGATGCACGCTGGGACTACGTAGGGTCCTGTCCCGATAGAGAGGGGTGTAATAGCATCAAAGGGTTAATCGGTCGATTTGACCTGGCCGATAGATATCGACTAGATTTTCCGACTGCGCCAACCTGGACTTGGGCAAATCGTAGCGGATCATCTAGGTCGTACCTAGATAGGTTCTTAGTTAGAAATAAGAATAAGGACTTTTTAAGTTGTCCAAAAATGAGCATGGTTGGCTATTTAGACCACAAGTTAGTGAGCTGCATGGTCAACCTTGACAGAACTCATAGACAGGGACCCGGTTACTGGAAGCTCAACTTGTCCTTACCGGCAAGTAAGGCTTACAGGGACCGGATTAGCACTCTGGTTAAGGAGCGGTTGACGGGCGCCATTGTCAACAGCAGGTGGTGGGGATCTCTCAAAAGAGAGATTAGAGTAGTCTCTATAGAATTTAGTAAGGAGTTAGCCTCAAATAGAAATAGGAAGGAAAGGGAGCTGGTAGATAGTGTAGAAGAGGCAATTAGAAGCGGCGACGCGGCCAGAGTGCTAGCGTCGAGAACGGCCCTGGGCCAGTTCTTCGACGCGAAACACGAAGGCTGCATCGTCCGAAGCAAAATACGTGCTCTGGGAAACGAGGGGACCAAAGCTGTTAGCTGGGCCCGCGTGACAGAAGCCAAAAGAGGGAGCAGATCTACTATCCGGTCTTTGCGAGACCAGGATGGACGGGTGATCCTTGAACCTAAGCAGATGTGCGAGGTTTTTCAAAAGCACTTTGCCGGATTGTTCGGAAGGGGCGGGGAGCCGGTTGGGGATGTGGACTTCGGTCCATACCTCGACGGCCTGCCGCGTCTCTCGGACAGGGAGGCGAAGTCCTGCGAGGAGCCAATTTCAGCCGCTGAGATAGAGGACGTGCTGAGCCAATGCGGCAAACGAAAATCCCCGGGTCTCGATGGTCTTCCATACGAACTGTATCTAGCTATGCCGGACTTGTTCCCCAATCTCCTCGAAGCCATCTACTGCAACTGGCAACAGAACGGGAGAATTCCCTGTGCTGTGACCAAGGGCGTAGTCACGCTAGTGAGGAAGGACGAGAACAAGGGGGACGATATAAATAATTTCAGGCCCATAACTCTGTTAAATACAGAGTTACAGATTTTGGCCAAGGTGCTAGCAAAGAGGTTGGCACTTGCCGTGGGCAACCTGGTGGGAGATGCGCAGACATGTGCTATCCCGTCCAGGTCCATCCACGACAACCTCCACCTCATGCGATACATCATAGAGAGGGTTGGGAACGAACCCGACTTTGATGGGGCCCTGATCAACTTGGATCAATCTAAGGCGTTCGATAGGGTCGACCATGGTTACCTGAATGCGGTGCTAGCGGTGGAAGGCTTCGGACCCGTTTTCAGGGGCTGGAACAATGCCATGCACAGCAGCCGCATCTGCTCTAGGGTCAAGGTGAACGGCTACCTTTCGGAGCCGTTCGAAATCGCGCGGTCCATGCGACAAGGGTGCCCTCTCTCCTCCCTTCTGTAATGACTCTAGAGCCACTGCTGCGGAAGTTGGAGTTGTTGCAGGGCATCCCGTTGGAACTGGGATTGCGGAAAGCGGTGTCGGCCTACGCCGACGACGTAACAGTAATGGTATCGACGGCCTCGGAAATCGGGGCGATCGGCACCTTACTGGAGGAGTACGAAAGGTTTACAGGGGCTAAGCTGAACCGGGACAAGTCGATCGGTCTGCAACTCGGCACGTGGAGGGGCAGATCCATGCCCTCCGATGGCGTCGTCGGGCGCTGGACGGAGGGCCCGGTGAAGTTGCTCGGTGGTCTGGTTCGGACCAGACCTCCAGGTAGAGAAGAACTGGGGTGAGGTAACGAACAGGGTGTTTGCACTGACCCAGAAGTGGGCCGAGTGCAAACTGTCCCTAAATGGTCGGGCGGAGGTGGCGAACACTTATATAGCGTCCGTCATCTACTACTGCCTGACCGTTGTGCCTTGCCCAAGGGAAACGCTCGCCAAAATGGAGCGCACACGCTTCCAATTCCTTTGGAAGAAGCGGGCTCCTATGGTAAGGAGATCCATCTGCTGTCAACACCCTTCGAAAGGAGGGCTGGGGATGCCGTGGTTAATGATACGTAAACACGCATTAAGGCTACGGCACCTCAAGGTATTCCTCACCGGTCAACCGGTGTGGGCCCCGTTTGTGAGGCGAGCCTTTCCCAGACTCGTCTCACTCACCGAGCTGCAATCCTGGGTCAAGCAAAGACTGAGAAAATTGGGCGCCTGGCACACCGAGTGTGCCCAGGCGCCCAAGCTCTCTGACAGGCGGACCCGGCTGTCAGTGGAGAATCCACCTCGTCATTCTATAGAGGGCTGGTGGTTAGCAGGTGCGACGACGCCCTCGGAGAAGCCCTAGGCATGGAGGAAGACGAACTGGACAACCTGTTCGGTAGGACGTTCAGCACGGGACCCATGGACAACTTCCAGAGGTCCCTGGCCTGGCAGTGCTACCGAGGGGCTCTGCCCGTTCGAGAAAGGCTCTACAGATACGGGCGCCCGGGTAGAGACCCCTCGAAAAAGATCTGTCCCAGATGCGTGTGCGACGAGGAAACCGTTGAACACGCTTTGGTACACTGCTCGGGCATTGTCGATCTGTGGGGCTATGTCGAACAACTGCTGTCAAGGGTGGGGCCGATCCGGTTGACCACCGAGTCTACTGTAACGATCAAGCCGCCTCCCCTCTTCAAAAACGAAGGAGAGGCGGTGTTTCTCTGCGTAATAGCCATGGCGAAAGAGGTTGTATGGTGGACGCGTCTGAAAGGACTGAGGTCAGACACCTTTCTCTCTGGCCAACAACTGGTCCGTTTCTTCCGATATCATTTCGGAAGAAGGATCAGGATGGAGAGAGAGGTTCTGCACCCCAGCCGTTTTTATGAAAGATGGGTGAAAGTGGCGAGAATGGCCCGTGTGAATGGGCCTTCACTCTACATCAGACTATAGGTGAGGAAGATGAAAGACCAAGGGAGCACCCCCTCTCTGTGCTCCTGAGGAGAAGGGTAGCACACTTTTTTTCGGGGGTGTGTGCGACCCCCCAAGGCGCCTCCTCCCTATTGAGGATTTTGTTATAAAATTTATTTTGTTATATTTTATTTTATTTTTATACTTTTATATCTTGTTATTGCCTCCTCTATATTGAGGATGCCTTTGCATGTAAACTCCCCCCTTTGTACTTGTCCCACTTTTGATGCCCTGGTGGCAAATAAAAAGAAAGTTATCTATCTATCTATCTATCTATCTATCTATCTATCTATCTATCTATCTATCTCTGGGATGGACACACGCGTATAACTTGCTGAGTAAGTTCTGTTTAAATTTCTATAGAAATTCTTGTCTGATAACTTTAATTTTTGTACCATTTTGTAGAGGGACTGCCAGGTCAAACTTTGATCTGGTCAGTCTCTCAAAATATTCTACGCCTTTAGGCGAAATAGTTAAAAAAAAAGTTTTTTCTTGTTGAAAAGTCAATATTTTTTTAAATGGCCGAAGCTTCTTCACCAAAATTCGAAGGAGGAAAGGGGAAGATGAACTTACAGCTTCCCCCTGCCACTGTCACAGTAGCAGAGGTCAAGAAGATAGGTCAGCCAGAGGAAGAATTCTCTCCACCTGTTAACCGACAACTTGACGTTGCCATGGCAACAACCCAAAGAACCAGCAGCAACAGCAACAACAACAACAATGCGACGGACGAAAACAACACCAATAACAATAACAATAACAACAACAAGACCAATAACGGTGACAACAACAACAATGATAACAACAACACCACCAACGACAACAACAACACAAACAAACAAAATTTCTCCTTCGCCGAGACGACAAGGAAAACCCTCGACTATCTGCCAGTAGATATAACAAAAGCGAAGGAGCTACTGGCGGATGCGAAAAAATATATAGTGTACGGGGAAAATGGTTCATTCACAATCCATTCCCCCCCGGAACTAAAAAGCCAGAGACTCCTAAACACGGTCATGTTTAGGACAATCTCGAACAAAAGTAAAAAACCAGCTCAACCATCACAGAGCGAGATAGAGCTGGTTTTAAAAGACGTCATGAAGGACATCACCTTCATTCAGAAGGATAGACTCTACGGAAGTCTATCCATTCTCATGAAGGACAGGGACACAGCAGTGAAACTGTCCATCAAACCAATCACATCCACCGCATACACCTTCTACCCTACGTACATGGGTAGAAGAACACAAAAAATAAAAATCCACACCATCCTGCCGATTATGGACATATGGTGGGTTTTGACAGGTTTTCTGGACCTGGAGGATGACATGCTGGTGTCCATGGGAAAGGCATCGGGTGACGCGTTCAGTGGAACGAGCCTCGAACTTGTAGTTCAAATGAGGCCCGAAAGGATCGCCCAGATCCCTGAACGCGTCATACTGGATGATCTAACCTTCATCAACATTACCGTTGAGGGTAGACGGCCCTCGTGTCACCTCTGCGGAACCAGAGGTCACCTGAGGGCTGTCTGTCCCCAACTTAATAAGAAAACCCCAATCCTGCCTACACCACCAACAACTGCACAACCAACACAATCACCACAACTACCACTACAAAAACAACCACCACAGCTCAAACCAAAACAAAACAATGTCCAACCCATCCCTTCCACTCAAAAAACAAAAACAATTTCCAAAACACCCGTACCGCAAACACAACCCGAAAATATACCCCTCCCCTCCAACGCGGAAGATGACCCTAGTTCGTCGTCAGACGAGGAGGAGCACTTCCACACAATCAAAAGAAAAAAAAGAAAACACACCTCAGACACACAAATGAAAAAAAACCCTCCCCAAAACATAACACTGACACCAACACAAAAGAGCTCACAACAGCAAACAAAAAACACCACACAAAAACAAAAACATGCATACACATACATAAATACAAGAAACAAAAAACTGTTAAACATTGTGTACAACAACAATCTAATAAAAACACAAGGGCCTAACTTCACCCAGGCAGGGGATTTCCCCCACCTCAAAATGATTAAGGCCCCACAGGACACCTATAAAACTTTAAAAAACAATTTTAAAGAGGACGTGGGTCCCCCCTGCGTCGGGCCCATTAACCGCGTCCTCCTAAAAAACTATCCCACCCCCTCCCCAAACACCCTCACAACTCCAAGCTCCCCAACCACACAACACACTGATGCCCCCACACTTCCACAAACCACCACCCCACCCAACAACCCATCCCCCACCCTAATGGAAATTGTGCAGCCCGATACCCGGTACGCAGAGAGGTAAGTGCCTTTTCTCTTCACCACCAACATGGCTATGCTAAGAGTAGGCTGTTTAAATGCGCGTGGCCTGGGCTCAACTTGGAAGCAAGCAATGCTTCTAAATGACCTCAGGTCACAACGTATAGATGTGATGGTTATTTGCGAGGCCCGGATCAGCAACGTGCGACAGCTGGCCCCCACCTTTGATGACTTTGAGATGCACGCATCTCTCTGTCAGCCCGGAGGTGGGGGTGGAGTTGTCGTTCTGCTGCAAAAACATCTGGGTCTCGCAACACAGATGGTACATTTGGACCCGGAGGGTCGACTAGTGGTTCTGGACCTTGGCAGTGGTAAAGGCGGAGCATTTAGGTTGGTAGCCGCCTACGGCCCTTTCGGGTCAATGCGGCCGGACTTCTTCCATCGTCTGGAGACTTTTCTAGGGACGTCCCGCTCCTTGCTATTAGTGGGGGACTGGAATGGTATCCTAGATGCACGCTGGGACTACGTAGGGGCCTGCCCCGATAGAGAGGGGTGTAATAGCCTCAAAGGGTTAATCGGTCGATTTGACCTGGCCGATAGATATCGACTAGATTTTCCGACTGCGCCAACCTGGACTTGGGCAAATCGCAGCGGATCATCTAGGTCGTACCTAGATAGGTTCTTAGTTAGAATTAAGGATAAGGACTTTTTAAGTTGTCCAAAAATGCGCATGGTTGGCTATTCAGACCACAAATTAGTGACCTGCATGGTCAACCTTGACAGAACTCATAGACAGGGCCCCGGTTACTGGAAGCTCAACTTGTCCTTGCCGGCAAGTAGAGCCTACAGGAATCGGATTAGTACGTTAGTTAAGGAACGGTTGACTGGAGCGATCGTCAACAGCAGGTGGTGGGTATCTCTAAAGAGAGAGATTAGAGTAGTCTCGATAGAATTTAGTAAGGTTCTAGCTGCGGATAGGAATAGGAACGAAAGGGAGCTAATAGATAGAGTAGAAGAGGCAATTAGAAGCGGCGACGTGGCCAGAGTGCTAGCGTCGAGAACGGCTTTGAGCCAGTTTTTCGACGCGAAGCACGAAGGCTGCGTTGTCCGAAGTAAAATACGTGCTCTAGGGAACGAGGGGACTAAAGCTGTTAGCTGGGCCCGCGTGACAGAGGCCAACAGTGGAACTAAATCCACCATCCGGTCTTTGCGAGACCTGGATGGACGGGCGATTCTTGAGCCTAAGCAGATGTGTGAGGCCTTTCAAAGGCACTTTGCCGGATTGTTCGGGAGGGGCGGGGAGCCGGTTGGGAACGTGGACTTCGGTCCATACCTCGACGGCCTGCGCGCCTCTCGGACAGGGAGGCGAAGTCCTGCGAGGAGCCGATTTCGGCCGCTGAGATAGAGGACGTGCTGAGCCAATGCGGCAAACGCAAATCCCCGGGTCTCGATGGTCTTCCTTACGAATTATATCTAGCTATGCCGGACTTGTTCCCCGATCTCCTCGAGGCGGTCTACTGCAACTGGCAACAGAACGGGAGAATTCCCTGTACTGTGACCAAGGGCGTAGTCACGCTAGTGAGGAAGGACGAGAACAAGGGGGACGAAATAAGTAACTTCAGGCCCATAACACTGCTAAATACAGAGTTACAGATTTTGGCCAAGGTGCTAGCAAAGAGGTTGGCGCTTGTCGTGGGCAACCTGGTGGGAGATGCGCAGACATGCGCTATCCCGTCCAGGTCCATCCATGACAACCTCCACCTCATGCGATACATCATAGAGAGGGTTGGGAACGAACCCGGCTTTGGTGGGGCTCTGATCAACTTGGATCAATCTAAGGCGTTCGATAGGGTCGACCATGGTTACCTGGATGCGGTGCTAGCGGCGGCAGGCTTCGGACACGTTTTCAGGGGCTGGATCACTGCTATGCACAGCAGCCGCATCTGCTCTAGGGTCAAGGTGAACGGCTACCTCTCGGAGCCGTTCAAAATCGCGCGGTCCATCCGACAAGGGTGCCCTCTCTCCTCCCTTCTGTATGTGTTGACTCTCGAGCCACTACTGCGGAAGTTGGAGTTGTTGCAGGGCATCCCTTTGGAACCGGGATTGCGGAAAGCGGTGTCGGCCTACGCCGATGACGTGACAGTAATGGTGTCGACGGCCTCCGAAATCGAGGCGGTCGGCACCTTACTGGAGGAGTACGAAAAGTTCACAGGGGCTAAGCTGAACCGGGACAAGTCGATCGGTTTGCAACTCGGCACGTGGAGGGGCAGACCGATGCCCTCCGATAGCGTCGTCGGACGCTGGACGGAGGGCCCGGTGAAGTTGCTCGGGGTCTGGTTCGGACCGGACCTCCAGGTGGAGAAAAACTGGGCGGAGGTTACGAACAGGGTGTTTGCACTGACCCAGAAGTGGGCCAGT
>OZ024740.1:140260006-140262506 GCA_964016885.1 Eledone cirrhosa | reverse complement strand
GTCAGTCCAAGAGGCTGTCAGAAAGTATTTTCCCCTTCAATATACAGCGTGTGCTGCTGTTGCTGTTGTTACTACTACTACAACTACTACGACTACGACGCGTAATAATAATAACAAGAATAACAAGAACATCAACTTCACGCTCACACATAAACACACTGCTTGCATGAAGAGAAAAGGCTAATTAGTTATCACCACCACAAACCACACACACACACACACACACACACACACACACACACACACACACACACACACACACACACACACACACACACACACACACACACACACACACACACAGACACACTCACTTCACATACCCAGACGTCAGCGGAGTATGAAGTCGTGTTTACGGCGTGAATTTTCTACACAGAATATTTGGTTTTCTTATCCGAAGGCTGAAGCATTTTACTTGCCACAGGTAAATATTTATTATTAATAATATTAACATTAATACTAATACTAATGACAATAACGAATGATAATGACGACGATGATGATGATGATAATGGTGGTTTCTAA
This sequence comes from Eledone cirrhosa, assembly GCA_964016885.1. Classification (NCBI taxonomy): domain Eukaryota; kingdom Metazoa; phylum Mollusca; class Cephalopoda; order Octopoda; family Eledonidae; genus Eledone; species Eledone cirrhosa. The sequence goes on along the minus strand of OZ024740.1, from coordinate 140,261,981 downwards.
TTTAGGCAGAAGACCAATAATTTGAGGAGGGTGGAAAGTCGATTACGTCGACCCAGAACTTGATTAGTACTTTATTTGATCGACCTCCCAGAAAGATGAAAAGCAAAGTTAACCTCGACAGGATTTGAACGCAGAACTTAAAGGGTCGGAATAAGTACCGCAAAGCATTCTGTGAGACGCTGTAAAATAATAATAATTTCTAATTTAAGCACAAGGCCAGCAATTTATGGGAGTCGATTAACTCGACCCAGTGCGTTACTGGTATGTTATTTAATCGACCCTGTAAGGATGAAAGCAAAGTTAACCTCGGTGGGATTTGAACTCATAACGTAAAGGGACGTAACTCTATGTCGTAAAGTATGTTGTCCACATTTTCAAAACAACAGAAAGCACACCACCAAGACATAACACTGCATGTACCCACAGCACATAGATCAGTGCTCATAATGTAGTGACAGCATGCAATACAAATAATGCCACCGGGCTATTGGATAAGGGGACCTACAACAACAGGTTACAAAATGTGCGAGTTTTTTTTTTTCCAGAAATCGGATGAATGAAAAAAAGTTATATATGATATACAAGTATGTAACAGAGTCCCTAAAGCAGGGGCTAATCTAGGAACTCTGCAGATCCTGAAGTACCCTGACTACTGAGGGTAAGTGCCCTCTCCCAGGTGTATTTTCTTGTCAGTAGGTGCAGTGAACGGAAATATAATCATAGGAAAATGGCAACCCTAGGAAAAAAAGTCATATTTCTTTTACTTTAGTGAAAATTTCTATTGTCTAATAGATTACTCTTTTTTATATTTAAATAAAATGTAAATTATTCTCCTGTGACTATGTTTGTGTGAGGTTTTTCCCGCCGTAACTTGTTAGGTGCATGCTAAGAGTAGACTCATTCACTCGGACCATACTCGCTACTCTCACTCACCTCTGATCAAATTTATTCGAAAAGTAGCACCTCACTTTTTATGCCGGCTATTCTCTACACGTATAAATTAAAAAAGGACTTGGTCAAATATGAAAACTTCCATTCTCAGGTCTTTTCAATGTTGTTCCTCATACACCCTCTTTCACCATAGCCATAAAGTTGTCTAGGGGCCCCGCAGATACAAGCAACTCATGAATATTTTTTTGCCGGGGCACTATTGCCTGAGCCTTAGGGAACCCGAAATATGTAAAAGCCTAGGGGTCCAGTCACAGGGAAATTTTACGTAGAATTAATCATGTAAAAAGAATACCCTCATTAAAATAACCTACAAGAAAAAAAAATTACTCAAAAGGAATGAAATTAGGCCGTCCCTATAAGAGTTATACGAATCTAGAGCCACTATAAAGGACAAGGGTCCTATCCCAGCGTAGAAAACTGTGCTGATAGAGATGGCTGAATACATAATAACACGTTACCCCAGTATAATTTAATTTACCTGTAAGGATAGGCATAAGCACGTTTAAAAAATGTCGTTAGAGTATTGTATGAATGTAAAGACTCGTGTGTTAGAGGTTATGGTGTTTGGTTGAAGATCGTAGCAAGAGACGTTATTTCATGTTGCTCTAGTCTACACAGCTGGCAAAAATTAGTTGTGTTTGTAATTCAAAGGGCGAATTTTGTCACACACTATGTCATGCTGAATCTTCCCGACAATTACGTTAAGAGTACACATATCTATAGAATGCTCAACAAGTTTCCTGTGAATGTCATGAGCAAAGTATACCGTTGACCAAACAATTGGAACACACGTCATCGGAACCGACAGAAGATTACCACACATACACACACATACACACACATACACACATACACACATATACACACACTATTATTATTTTTTACGAATCACCTATATAATGAATAAATAATGGCTAGGGATGAGGAGGGAAAGTTTATTAAATCGATTGCAGTATATAACTGGTATTATATTTTATCGACCCTTGGAAGATGAAAGATAAAGTTGACCACATCGGGATGGGAA
>OZ024740.1:140242506-140252506 GCA_964016885.1 Eledone cirrhosa | reverse complement strand
CAACAACAATTCTAACAAAGACAAAAGGCCACACATTTTTTCTGTTCGGTACACAACGAGTATTTAAGCATCAGATTGATTATCTTAGATAATACAGTCCTAACTACTGTATGTTTGAGAATAACATATTGGAAGGTCATGGCTGGAATGTTTTTGATCAAAGCTTTGTTAAATTAGGGCAAACCTGAGACTAAACAATAACCACCCCAAACATTATCCTACCACCATCATCACCAGCGTGGTGATGAGGATAATGATGATGATAATGATGATGATCAGGACCACAATACCCCCCCCCCTCCTCCTCCTCATCATCATCATCATCATCATCACATTAACGACACAACTATAAAGAGCAAGTGTTGTTCAAGGACTGAGCTTTTTTTTTCAATCACTCTTACTTTTTCTTTCTCTCTCTCGTACACTTTCCTCTTTCTACTTGACTGTTTGCTTTTCATGCAGTTGTCGTCTCTGAGAAATTAACCTCAATGTTTTTGCATATTCATGTCAATTATTTCGGGTGGTGGAGTGGGTGGTGGTGGTGGCTTTAGTAAAGAGGAAAGTTGTTGTTATTGTTGTTGTTGCTCTCTCTCTCTCTCTCTCTCTTTCTCTCTCTCTCTCTCTCTCCCCCTCTCTCTCTCCCTCTCTTTGTATCAGTATGTCTCTGTGTTCTACCTTTATTTAAAAAAATGTTTCACCAATTAGAGAATCGGTTCCTAACCCAGAAGCGAGACTCTTTCATTGTAATTTAAACATCAACTAGTTAATTATGTATGTCTGTATGCGTGTGTGTATGTGCGCAGGTATGGATGTTTTGAATTATGTGTATGTATGTATGTATGTATGTATGTATGTATGTATGTATGTATGTATGCATGTATGTATGTATGTATGTGTGAATCTGTATATTTTTAATTATATATGTTTCTATATCTATACGTGTGTATATGCAGTTATTACATACTAAACATCTGAATGTTTTTTCACTTCCATTAATGGCTTGAACTTGTGATTTCTTAATGTTTGTCTGTGTCTGTCTGTATGTATGTATATATGTATGTATGTTGTGAAAGTACGTTGCTTAATGGTTAAGGTATTTGACACACGATCCAAACGTGAAGAGTTCATTTCCCGGTGATCCGTTGTGTCATTGCTTCAGGCTATTCAACTGACAAAAATAAATTGTACCTGTAATTAAACAAATTTAGCTTTGTTAAACACGGTGTCACGTTGAATCTTCCTGAGAACTATGTTATGGGTGAACGTGTCTGTGGAATACTCAGCCACTTGAACGATAGTTGTTTGTATTGATTGGAACGCTCAAGTCGGAACCAACGAAGCTCAAACAGACGCGTGCGTGTGAACGTGGAATCATAAATTCCAGCATGGTTAATTATTTCATTAAAGTATCATTGAGTAACACTATTCACTTCTGCTCTTCAAGTTCAAGTGCAGCTCCTTACATCATCCTCATCAGCATTACCACCGCCACCATCGCTATCACCATCGTCATCATCATCATCGTCATCATCGTTATCATCATCACCATCATCGTTGCCATCCTCATCATCATCATCATCATCAACATTGTCGTCATCATCAACGTTGCTTTCGTCTTCATTTTCTTAACCACCACCACCACCACCACCACCACCACCACCACCACCACCACCACCACCACCACCACTCCCAATTAAACCAATATTACATACTTCATTACTCACCTCTTCACCTCACAACTTCAATTGTCTGTCAAGTGGTCAGCTGTGCATTATTTCAGTTAATGTCCTAAGAACTTGGCTAACCCTGGTCAGTTTGTGGTAGTGGTCACTAGTGGTTATGTATTGTCTAAGATGTTCAAGATATTTAACACGGTGAAGTTGTGGTTATACTACGGCATGTTCACACCTTGCTTGAAGATAATTAGACAGTAGACCCACTTATTGATATCTTATTAATATTACATAAGAGTTGCAATTACAAACTAGCTGTCTATATTTCTAGCAGTCTAAGAGAGAAATATACATTTCTAGCAGTCTATTTGTCACTCTATACACACCCATAAATATATATTTATATACACACACACACGAAAATATTCCTTCGTACCTAAATTTTTGCTGCACACACACACACACACACACACACACACACACACACACACACACACACACACACACACACACACACACACACACACACACACACACACACACACACACACACACACACACACACACACACACACACACACACACACACACACACACACACACACACACACACACACACATATGTATATATAATAAAAAGTTGCATAGGTATCACTGCTAGGAGCGGTTGCATCTCAGCGTACTCAATAGGTAATGTTAAATAAACTCCCAGAATATACACATAGTTATTCACTTCAATACAACAGACGTAAACGGGTACCTTCAATTGTTCCCGAACTCGGGGTCGGCCACACTTAAATAGAGTGCACACAATAGAGTGCACAACACACTCTGTCCGCATATATTATGCAACAATGCACAATCGGCGCATTTAGCTTCATCAGCAGGCTTCACCTAATCGATAACCAATCAATCGACAGAATTCGACTCCAGTCCGTGTCGGCTATGACTGTATGTGACGGCCAACACAGTAAAACGATTAGCAACAGGAATTTTTACGCGTCACAATGCTGTCCCCTGAGTGGCCACCGATTTATAAATTTACGTGATGGCAGGAGACGAAATTCAAACAGCTTGAGCTCTGCCGTCGGGGTCTAACATTTTCTTATTTCCCACTCTACTACCCTAAGTATTGAGTACTCTGGTGCGTTATGGTCTATCTGGTTCCTTACCACACCTCCTTCATTATATATATATATATATATATATAAAAGAAAATTTCGCTCTACATGGCTGAAACATTAGTGTCTTCAGTTCTGTTCGCATGCCAACACAAGAGCAAGAATGAGGGGTTCATTCTCCTGACATGGCTATAAAATTGAGGCTCGTTTGCAAAATTGCAAACGAATCGAATGTTATTAATATTCGAAAAGGTTAACTTTGCCTTTCATCCTTACGGGGTCGATAAAATAAAGTACCAGTAATGTACTGGGTAATTGCTGGCCTTGTGCCAAAAGTAGAAACAGTTATTAATATTCGAAAAACTCAGATTACATTTATATATATATATATATATATATATATATATATATATATATAACGAAGAAAGTGTGGTAACGAAGCACGTGGACCATAACGCACCAGAGTACTCAATACTTAGGGTAGTAGAGTGGGTAACTAAAGCAGTAGTATACTTTAGTTCGGATCTAGCTGTCGAAACGGCCGGAGCTTAGCCGTCGGGTTCCTGACTCTTTTCCTATATCTTCTTCTTCTTCTTCTTCTTCTTCTTCTTCTTCTTCTTCTTCTTCTTCTTCTTCTTCTTCTTCTTCTTCTTCTTCTTCACCCACATATTCCTGGAAGGGTCGTGGAGGCAGAATCCTTAAACATTCTTTCCAGCGGGTCCTGTCAGAAGCAATCGTCTCCAATTTATCTGGCTAGGTCTCCAAACGAGATCAGACGACTTCATGGATATTATCCAACCATTTGCGCGGGGCTTACCCCTGGGTCTCCTACCTGTTGGTTTTGCCCGTAAAATCTGTCCTGAGACATTCTAACCACATGCCAAAATAAACCCACTCACCAGTTGAGTTTCACTTCAGTTCATTATTAGTTGAGTAACTAATCCTTTCATCAGTTAATTTAGTGACCGAGTGGTTGTTTAATGGTTAATTGTCAAAGCTTTTTCGTCACACATCCTGTGACCTTCTCAATGATTATTCTTGCTCCTCAGTCTTTTCTCTTTGTTCTGCTCTTTTTCTATTTACCCACTACAAAAAACAACAACAAAAAAAAACAAGCTGTATACATACATAAATATATACATACATATACTTACACACTCTCTCACACACACTCACATATATATATAATATGTGTATAATAAGAATTTACCATATACAATCACATACTGGAGACTACGCATCGCGTGCTCACTTTGGTGAACCAACAGTAACTTGATGTTACAACTCCTAATCTATACACACTCACACACATATGCATATATATATATATATATATATATATATATATATATATATATATATATATATATATATATATATATATATATATAGGGAAAAGTATGACCCCGACGACAGAGTTCAAGCCGTTTCGACGGCTATTTCTGAACTGAAATAGCCGTCGAAACGGCTTGAGCTCTGCCGTCGGGGTCATACTTTTTGCTATTACCCACTCTACTACCCTAAGTATTGAGTACTCTGGTGCGTTATGGTCCATCTGGTTCCTTACCACAATTCCTTCGTTATATATATATATATATATATATATATATATATATATATATATATATATATATGTGTGTGTGTGTGTGTGTGTATACATATATATAAAACTGAAATTGTCTCTGTGTGTGTGTGTCCTAATTTTTGCAAAGTCTATACAAATTCACATTTCTACTCCGATTGACTTCAAACTTGCATTTATATATTCCTTGAGGTCTAAAGATATTAACTGCAGCATTTATTTTTCAATTTTCTGGTGTTAGGCGCCGGTTAGCTATCTCTCTCTCTTTCTTAGTCTGTCTTTTTAGATAGATACATAGCTATAACGTCGCGCCCTTATAATATCTGTCTATATGTCTGGCTGTCTGCATTACGACATTATGAAAACAATGTTCTCATTGCTGACGTATTATCTTCGCTATTTTCCGTTCATTGCCAGGGAACGTCTTCACGAACCAAAGTATCGTCTTCCTGTTTTCCTTCAGTTGCAACGTTTTTCGAAATATTTACTTCTATGTTCACAGATTGAGTTTTTTAGTTTCAGAAGATCCCGTTAAGGGTGAAAGCAGCGATTCTTTGCTTAAACTTTAATCTGTTATTTTAATATATATATATTTACAATTATATATTCGTGTACAGATATTTTTGCATACACAAAAACAAAATGTAAACAAACGTATTTATTTCACGAAAGCACAGACGGCTTATCGTCATTGTTACTGCCGATATGCCACCCAAAAAGTCGCTCTACTTTTGGCACAAGGCCAGCAATTACATAGTCAACGGTTCGGAAATCACATGCATCATTGACGAGTTTACTCCTTACTCTGCCAGTTAGTCTTAGTGTACTTCGTCCTGCTTTTAGGTCATGCCTCGAAGAAAGAGATACTACATTGGCCGAAATACTGCGAAAGCGGCAAGAAAAAGAACAAGGCGGGCAAACGAATCGTCAGTGCAATTTACTATTCGACGGTCGCAAGATGCTGAACCAGAAGAGCACTTGAAACAGACAACCAACGAACCATTCGCCGAACCGTGTCAGCTTTGCAATGTCTATCAACAAATCCCAGGGTCAGACCCTAGCTGTTGTTGGTCTTTTCGAAGAGTCATGTTTTTCACATGGGCAATTATACCTTGGCTGCTCAAGAGTGGGAAGCAAGACAAATCTCTTTGCATATGCCCGACACGGAAGAACAAGGGACATTGTGTACAAGGAGGTACTACAATCAATGTTTAGGTAGACAAGGCAGAAGGGGATATACACGATAGGCTGAAGAAGGACGAGACTGTGTTAGTAGTACGACCAACGGCTGCTATCACACCAACAGCAGCAAAAACAACAACAAAAAAGAGGGGGAACAAAATTACAGGTTTTTGAAAAATCTTAATGGAAAATTATTTGTCTAAGCACAAAATGTCGACACTATCCCCAGGCCGAGGTATTGTTTCAGAAAGGAGGGATAAACCTGCCAATCTATGTTTAGAAGCCCGAGCAACGACGGGCCATTCTGCTAATATATATATATTTGTTTCTACTTTAGGCACAAGGCCAGCAAATACCCAGTTCATTACTGGTACTTTATGCTAATATATATATATTGATAGATAGATAGATAGATACATACATAGCAGCCTCCCGCCAATGTTACATGGCTCGATTTTCGCAGGCTTCTGTGTCTAACTTTTCCCGCCTCCGTGAGTTGAGTAATTTACTCGACTATAGTATAGTTAAAATATCAGTTGTGGCACCTTTTCACAACAAAATAACTAAATTTCAAATATATATATATATATATATATATATATATATATAACATATACACTTATGTACATATATATATTAATTACATCGATTATTCTATTGAAGAAATCGGGAGGGGTAGGCGAAACAGGTGTTAAGATTCTTGGTGATGGAAATATCGATTGTACTTTATGTCTCATTTGAGATAGATTCGGTAAGAAGTTTACATAGATAGATAGGTAGGTAGATAGGCAGAGAGCGAGAGAAAGAGGAGCAGAATGGAGAGAGACAGAGAGAGTGATATATCTTCTTACCGAGCGAAACAAGATGATATTTTTGTATTGGATAAATATATATTTGCTACTATTTTGTATCGAGTACTTATTTGAAACGGTTCTCCCTTACTCTCGCAATAAGGACCCCCCCCCCCCCCCATATATATATATATATACAATATATATATTGTTATACTTTGGGAGGGTCATGTTGCCAGTAAAAACACGCACACCTGTTAGTTTTCTATTCAATTTATTATAAACTTCTGGTTGGTTGGTTAGTTTGATAACCGGATGGTTGTTTATGTATTGTCATAACTCTTTCGTCACACATTCTGTGACCTCCTCAGTTACAAGGTTTTTATTTTGTGTCCCTCCTTTGTTCTGGTCACAGAATGTGTGAGAAAGAGTTTTGATAATATATAAACAACCGCCCGGTTATCGGACCAATCAGCAAACCGGAAATTTATAATAAATTGAAGTGAAAACCAACAGGTGCGTGTGTTTTTATTGGCAGCATGACCCTCCCAAAGTCTAACTATATCTGTTTCGACACACGTTTTCAGATAAAAAAAACTTGCAAAACAAATTAAAAAAACGAAGTGTATATATATATAATGTGTGTGTGTGTGTGTGTGTGTGTGTGTGTGTGTGTGTGTGTGTGTGTGTGTGTGTGTGTGTGTTGGTGAGAGTAACACCATCCGTAAATAAACCATCAGAGCGTTGAATTGATTGAAATTCACAGAAAATATAGAACATCTTAAACGTAGAAAATAACTGTAAACACAATCGATTGCTATAAATAACAGCTTAGAAAATCGGTCAAAATGGAGAAAAGTGGCCAGCAGCCACCAGAGAGAATCAAACTCTGTCAGTTTCAAATTTCAACTGAGCGCTCTGTACCATTGAGCTAAATGGCTCCAGACTCATGACCAATTTTGTCCGTCTATAGGGGTATTTTACCTGGTTTCCCTAGCTATTATTTACAGCAATCAATTTTTTTTTCCTGTTTCCACCCTGCTCGTCTCCTTAATCTTTCTATATCTTCTTTAATTTCTCATTCTATCTTCTGATGAAGGACTAGCGTCCGATACGTTAAGTCTCTTTTCCAACTATTCCAAGCGTAAAACTAATAACATATTTCTTCATTATATTGTGTCGTTTGCTTTGTTATTGCTTTGTATATTTTTACGGTGACTATTCCCGATGGCAATTCGATGATATAGCCATGTGTGTGAATTCGAATGAGGAACCTGTTGCACTTGGCAATCTAAAAGGAGTAATGGAAGACTACTACTACTACTACTACTACTACTACTACTACTACTACTACTACTACTACTACTACTACTACTACTACTACTTCTTCTTCTTGCACATTAAGTTTATGAACAGGCATTTCGCTTGCTCGGACAACTCATGTACTCACCACCGGAGATCCAACATCACACACACACACACACACACACACACACACACACACACACACACACACACACACACACACACTAATAAATGTAAAAATGATAACGGTTTCTTTCTAAGTAGAAGATAATTCATAAGCATAGGACATGATTTTGACAGGAAAACATCACCAAACAGCATGGTTTCCACAAACGGCTAAAGACCCCAGTTAAACAGACGTTGTGATGGTGGCTGACAACAGAGATGGCAAAGTTATAAGGTGGCGAGCGGGGTACACATTAAAATGGCGTCTGTTAGAATTCTAGATGAAATAGAATAGAAGTAACCTGGCTTGAATGATTGTTTATTTTGAAGTAGGGGTCATGGGAAGATAGGGGCATCTTTGAAGGTCACTCAGTGAGTTTAAGAGTGGAGGAAAAGATTAAAAAAACAAACAAATGATAAGAAACAATATAACAAAAATAAAGAAAATATGAGATCTAACGGAAAGGGAATAAAGTTGAGCCAAAGATATGCTTAGAGGAAGAGTCGTGAGACATGTGATTGGGTGGCCAGCATCATGTTTGTTCTACTGGAAATGAAACCCCTACTTTAACACAGTTTCCAGACTGACAGTCTAAGGTTTGTAATCCCCCGCCGGAATCTTATAAACAAACTTCCTTGCGCTTGACAGACGCGTTTATTTTATTGACCGTCTATCTATCCTATGTTTGCGTGTGTGTGTATACATATATATATATACATATATATATATATATATATATATATATATATATATATATATATATATATATATATATATATATAAATCAGGATGGATTCATTTTGAAACTAGTTAGACCATTACTCAGTAGAGTACTGGATACTTGGGGTAGTAAAGTATACACACTTATCCATCATAAATAATGTAGAATTGAATTCGTTTTCTTAATGAGCCAGCAGACATGATATCAGTAAGATATCTTCAAATGTTAAGCTACAGTAATGTGAACTATGTGTGTGTATTTATTTGTGCATGCATGTGGTGTGTGTATAAGTGTGTGAGTGGACGTAGCTGTGTTGTATGTGAGTTGACGTATCTTGGACAAGAGTCATTCACTATAAAATCGGGTCGACCTAAGTCTTGTGAGTGAAATTGTGTCAACAGAAACTGTTTGGAAGTCCGTTGGATAGACTGTATCTGAATTACGTTAAAAGTACATGTGAATGTGAAATGTTCAACTACCTTCACGTTAATTTCCGTTGATCGGCACCAATCGAGCTAGTTGTGGAAATTATCTCTTATTATCTCTTATAAAGTATCTATTTCTAGACTTTTTACCCTTGTGTCAACAAGAAGAACTCACCCAGCATGTTTCTGAACCACACAACATAACACGGTTAAATAACTTAAACACATACACCCCAATTCGAACCGAGGATTTTTCTATTGTTAACTCGAAATCTCAGTCTCAACACACTACCATGTCAACACCACTGACACCTGCTCCAACACCAGTGCCAATACCAGTGTTAAAATCAGCATCAATACCAACACAAATAGCAACACAAACACCAACACTAATATCAACACCAACATTAACAGCAACACAAACACCAGCACCAACACTAGGACCTGCACTAGGACCTGCACTAGCACCAGCACCAACAGTAACATGAACACCAAAACCAACATCATCATCAACACTAGCGCCAACATCAACATCATCAACTACACTAGATTTGCCAGCTGTAGAACTCATCGCTTATTAAAGTATCAATTTCTTGAACATTTAGTCCTTGTGTCTAAAAGAGCCCTTAAACGTAACCACGCCGTCGAATGTATGTGAATCAAAGATCATTCTGTCGTTAGTTATGAATCCTTAATTTCACGACTACTACGACTTCAACAACACCGACACCAAACTAACACCAACACTGACACCATACTAACACCAACACTAACATGGCCAGCTGTGAAACTTATAGCTTATTACAGTATCTATTTCTACCACCCTTAACCTAACCCTTGCACCTACAAGACCACCCATGCTTCTGAAACACAACATAATACGGTTAAGGAGTTCTCGCTCTCCAGAGTTCTTCAGATATTCTTTTTTCTTTTTCATTTTCTTAAAGGTCAGGGTTTTGAGCACCTACCCCCATTCCGTCCAGTAACATTTTGTGAGATACACAAAGCTACCCAGGAATTTGGTCGCTACGCGG
>OZ024740.1:140235006-140240006 GCA_964016885.1 Eledone cirrhosa | reverse complement strand
CCAAATTAGGAACAATATATTTTATCTTCAGTGGCTAGAGCCGGAAATAAACAAATCTCACCTTTTTCCGTCTCCAGGGATACTTTACCGGATATTCTCAACTGTTTTTTTTTTTTATAGTGATATGCTAATATATGGTCATGTACGTTGGTTCACATTTCAAATTTTAAGTTTTTCTATTACCTCTTAAGTCAACCCTTTTGTTTACACACACACAAAGACACATAACACCCCCCCCCCACACATACGCGCGCGCACATAATTATGAAGCGAAGCTTATCGAATAGAATCGACACAGCTTCGGTCGTTTTCTCAAAAATTTAATTAAGTCTGTATTATTAAAATACAAACTTAACCGATTAGAGTGTACACTTATATGTTAATCAGTGAGGAAAACGATTTCATGTGGGTAGGAAATTATATATATGTGCATATATGTATGTATGTATATTTTTATATGTATATATATATATATGTGTGTGTATGTGTGTGTGTATTTCCTTTTCTCACTAGTCAGTTCTTTCGTTGCTACAGATCACGCGGCTGAATTAGCGGTCGCTATTTTCAATTTGCAAAGCCCTTTAAACTGTATGTTATTACTCTGAGGTCTATTCCTTGTCGAGTGCTTGGCTGCACTGCTGAAGGCATTCGTTGGCTTAGCTGTATGTATATATATACATGCTACTGTAGTCTGTATACATATATGTATGTACGTATACATACATACTTACATTTAAGTAAGTGCCGTACTAAGAGTGAGAAATGAAATTTCGTTTCATTCTATTCCATTTATCGTTTTCCGTGCGCCTGGCCGACTGAACTCACTCGATATGCAAATTAGGCTGCTCAGCCGTTAATATGCATAAGGAAAGTATATACTTTCGGACGTTCAACCATCTGGCAGAAAGGTATACGGTGCTGACGATAGCTAATAAGCTTGAAACTAGTACATCGTTCCTGTGTAGTGTTGAACAAAAAGGTGACGTGGTTGCCTAAACACTGTACGGCGTAATTCAGGCTGTTTGTTTGTTTACAAACGAACAAACCGAGCATTATAATAAATGTTCGGTAAACTGATACGTGCATATATGTATGTGTGCCTGTATGTATATATATATGCATGCTACTGTACGTCTGTATACATATATGTATGTACGTATACATACATACTTACATTTAAGTAAGTGCCGTACTAAGAGTGAGAAATGAAATTTCGTTTCATTCTATTCTATATATATATATATATATATTAAGATAAGAAGAACAAGCAAAATTCAACCAATTTAAAAAAAAAAAATTTAAAAATATAATTTAAATATTTACCTATTCTTTTGGCCCTATATATTTCCAGGGGTACTTAGTACCCACGGGCATATTAACTTCTTTTATATATATATATATATATATATATATATATATATATATATATATATATATATATATATATATATATATATAATAAAAAGGACGATTTGTTATGTCTTCATTATGTTTATTAAGTAGTGACACGCGTTTCGCTATTGATCAGCTCAAGGGTCGATCTGTATCGATCTAGCCCGATTCTGGGATCAAAAGCTCGTCGGACTTCTATAGTTCAAAGACAACAAACAGAAATAGAAAAAGTCTTATTAGTTTCACGTTTTATATGGAAAAGAGGAAAGAAAGTTAGACGTGTCGGACTTAAGCCCTTCTTCAGGAGTACAAAGTAGAGACAGGATCACATAGGAGAAACATAATAAGAAGTGTGCTAGCAGTTGAAGTGTATAATAGAGTTATATCTGTATACACAGAGAGTGTAACCGAGACTGCACCAACGTGTATAAATATATACACATCTAATATATAGGCATGTAAACATGCCAGAAGATACGAATTTTCCTGTAAATTAAAAAAGACTGAGGAAGGGTGCGCAACCTTGACAACGAACCACACAGTCAGAAACAGCTGTCTGTTGCTTTCCCCTTGCTTCTGCTGGAACAAGGTAGATGGCGCCAGTAATCACTTTTAAAATTCATAACTAAAGGCTTTCAAATGTTTATTCGTACTCCCATAATTAGAGTTTTTTTTTTTACTTAATCCTAATATATAATATTGCTTCTCTGAGAGATTTCTCTCATCGAGATGTTTAAGTATTTGAGACTAATTAATCTTTCATTAATATTAAACCGCTCCTTGAATTGCCGAGCTGTAGAAGATGGTCTTTTGGCTGCTATTTCTAGCTACATTATAAGCCTGTCAAGTAGTCCTAATATTCTAGGAGATTTTGACAACGAAACACTATGCATGTTTTATTCCACAGTATGTTTATATCTTGTTCAACTTCTCTTAGCTCTTGAAGAATTAAACTCTCCTGAAAAGTATGGCGGATTCTTCAATTATTGGTGGTTCCAATAAGAATTCTTTCCCATACGAAACCATGGTAGAGAGATCTATCTATTTATAAGCGAAGTTAGTAGATAGAATACTTTTTCTGTCTATTTTGTTTATACTCCAATAATTAGAGTTTTTTCTTAATTTTAATATTGCTTCTCTGAGAGAGTTCTCTCATTGAGATGAGAGACTAATTAACCTTTAATATATATATATATATATATATATATATATATATATATATATATATATATATATATATATATATATATATATATATCTATATATATATATATATATATATTAACAATTGACCGATTTAATGTTTTTCAAAATATTTTTCCATTTTAAAAATGGTAATAGTTAAATTCCAGAGGGATTCTAGCAGGCCGAACGACCACTTTTAGGCTTGGTCCTTAGTTCATAGACACTATATTGATTGGGTAAGCTGTAGCTTGTGTTAGTGGAAGGGAAGGGAAGAAACAAATATACAGATAGATAGATAGATAGATATGTTTCTTTATTAGCCACAGGGGCACAAAAGAAGGGGACACATACAAAGGGGGAAATTTACATACAATAAAAACGTGTAAAATACTATCACAAATGCAATTTAAAAATTAATCGATTTCCCCCAATAGGGGGAGACATTACATATGGGTAACACATACCCCCGAAAAAATGTGCAACCCTCAACCTACAGGCTGATATAGAGAGTAGGCCCATTCACTCGGGCCATTCTCGCCACTTTCACCCACCTTTCATAAAATTTGCTGGGGTACAGCACCTCTCTCTCCATCCTGATTCTTCTTCCAAAGTGGTATTTGAAAAAAAAGAATCAGTTGTTGGCCGGAGAGAAAGGTAATTGACCTCAGCCCTTTTAACCTCGTCCACCATAAAACCTCTTTCGCCATAGCTATCACACAAAGGAAAACCGCCTCTCCTTCGTTTTTGAAGGAAGGTGGCGGTTTGATCATGACAATGGGATTGGTTCCACCCGCGACAATAGTCGTTCTACATAGCCCCACAGGTCGGTAACGCCCGGGCAGTGTACGAATGCGTGCGCGACGGTTTCTTCGTCTCGCACGCATCTCGGACAGATCTTTTTCGAAGGGTCTCTGCCCGAGCGCCCATGTCTGTAGATAGATAGATATATTTCTTTATTAGCCACAATGGCGCACAAGAAAAGGGGCCAATACAAAGACATGCCGGGGATTTTACACACAGTCGTGTAAAAAATATAAAAACAAACAATTACAACAATCGAAATCCCCAATAGGGGGGAGGCGCCACAAAAGGGTTGTTTAATACCCCCTCGATAAAACAACCCTCAACTCCAGGAGCGTGTTGTGCAAGTGCTCCTTTCTTCCTTTTGCTCTCTTCCTCAACCTACAGGCTTATAAACAGAGAAGGCCCAATCACTCGGGCCATTTTTGCTTCATTCACCCACCTTTCAGTAAATTTACTGGGGTGCAGTGCCTCTCTCTCCACCCTGATTCTCCTTCTAAAGTGATACTTAAAGAAGGGAATCAATTGTTGTCCGGAGAGAAAGGCATCTGTCCTCAGTCCTCTCAACCTCGTCCACCATATAACTTCTTTCACCATAGCCACTGTACAGAGGAAAACCGCCTCTCTTTCGTTTTTGAAAGAGGCTGGAGGTTTGATCCTTACTATGGACTCGGCAGCCAACTGGATTTGTTCCATACGCGACAGCAGTTGTTCTGCATAGTTCCACAGGTCAGTTACGCCCGGGCAGTGTACAATTGTGTGCAGGACTGTTTCAATGTCCTGCGCGCATCTTGGACACGTCCTCTTGGAAGGATCCCTGCCGGGGCGTCCGTGCCGGTAGATCTTGTCACGAACCGGTAGAGCTCCTCGGTAGCACTGCCAAACCAGGGACCTCTGGAAGTTGTCCATAGGTCCCGGGCGGAAAGTCCTACCAAATAGACTGGTGAGCTCATCGTCTTCGACGCCCAGAGTCTCTCCGAGCACGTCGTCGCCCTTGTAACGTACAATCCCTCTATAGAATGTCGAAGTGGAGTCTCCACTGATTGCTGCGCCTGCTTGCCAGAGGACTGTGAGCGCCTGAGCGCATTCAATGTGCCAGGCGCCCATCGTTTTCGGTCTTTTCTTGACCCAGGACTGCAGCTCCATCAGCGAGACGAGCTGTGGGAAAGCCTGTCTCACAAACGGTGCCCACACCGGTTGGGGGTCGGTGAGGAATACCTGGAGATACCGCAGCCTCAGCGCATGTTTGCGCATCATCAGCCACGGCATTCCCAGCCCTCCGTTGGAAGGGTGCTGACAGCAGACTGATCTCCTCACCAGCGGAGCCTGCTTTTTCCACAGAAACTGGAAGGGCATGCGTTCCATCTTGGCAAGGTGTTCACGGGGACAAGGCACAACAGTCAAGCGGTAGTAGATGACGGATGCTATGAAAGTGTTCGCCACCTCCGCTCGACCTTTCAAGGACAGTTTGCACTCTGCCCACTTCTGGGTGAGTGCAAACACCTTGGCCGTGACCTCGTTCCAGTTTTTCTCCACCTGGAGGTCTGGACCGAACCAGATCCCGAGCAATTTCACCGGTCCGTCCGTTCATCGGTTTGCCTCTCCACGTACCGAGTTGCAAA
>OZ024740.1:140222506-140232506 GCA_964016885.1 Eledone cirrhosa | reverse complement strand
CCCCCCCCCCTCTCTTCGTTCAATGAATAACGATGAATTATATTTTCCCCAACTTAAATTATGCATATCATGTTATCAATATTTCTAATTTAATATCGTTTTCGTTTGTTTGATTATTTAATTAATTTCTTTTTTTATTTTTATAAAAAGTCATCCTCAATAACATTCACCCGGCTCCTCTTTCTCACAATCATCGATATCATCACCTCCCTCCCCATCACTACCACCACCACTACAATTGTACCCATAACCCATATCATTGCCATCATCTACGCCACCGTCGCCGCCGCCGCCGCCGCCACCACTACTTGCTCCATAATAACTTTCCTTCTTGTCCTCCTCATCACCATCGTCGTCATCACCATCATCGCTGTCGTCGTCATCATTAATAAAATTGTAAATTTTATCTCTAATTTATGGAATGGAGAAATGGGTCTTATACCCTCCCCCCTCCCCTCCATTTAACGATCACTTTGCAAATATAAATATTTTTAGTAAAATGATAAGAGTGAATAAAAATAACTCAATCATTATTTTATTGTCGTCGCTGGTGTTTTGTTTTATACTCATTTTTACACGCAGAAACCCACATTGTACCGTCATGTGCTGTCCTTAATGTATTTTTTATGTAAACCCTTTGTGGTCAATAAAGAAAACATTATTATTATTTTTATTTTCACTTTTGGCACAAGGCGGGATTGGCAGTATCGGTAGAGAGTCGGACGCCATGCTTCGACGCATAGAGTTACGGCCCTAGCCATTCTGAGTTCAAATCCCGCCGAGGTTAACTTTCCCTTTCATCTGTACGGGGTCGATAAAATAAAGTTCCAGTAATGCACTGGGTAATTGCTGGCCTTGTGCCAATAATAGAAACAATTATTATTATTTTTATTATTATTATTATTATTATTGTTGTTGTAATTTCTGGACTGCGCGTCACGCTGTAAGTTTTGTTCAGTTTCACCCGTTCTTGAAACATTTTTCTTTGGAGGTTTTGTTTATTTCCTAAACTAAAACGACCAACTTGGAGGGATTTGGTCGTTTCACCCCTTACCTTTGGCCCCCCAAAAAACTAAAGCTATATATATTTTGTTCCTTCACACCACAAAAAAAAAACAACAAAAAAAAAACATGGCAGAAACCGAAGTTTCTTCCTCTTGGAAAAACAACATCGTCAAGCACAAAACAAAAAAAGTAAGAACAACATCATCACCACTGTCACCACTATGACCACCACCACTACAGATACCGCCAACAACAGAAGCAGCAACTACAGCAATAGTTCCACAAACACCAGCGACGACGATGACAACAACAACCAAAACCAAAACCCAAATCACGTCCAGCAGAAAGTTTATATGAACTTGATTTCCCACGACTACCAAAGTCCGCAATCGTGAATGCCATCGCCCCACCGCCATAATAGTGAACACAACCCAAACCAACTGCACTATCTCCACCATCACGTCCCTCCAGTTGGCAGCAAAGGAAAAAATACGCTAATCTACGGAATTATATCTATAAAATCGAGACGGCCGGAAGTGGCACAACAAAGTGAGTGCGAAAGAGCACTGAACAACATTATGTCCAATGTAGAGCATATAACTAGTGCAAAGCAATACGCGGGCATTTCAGTGCTCTTCACAACCGAAGCTCTGGCCGTCAAGCATTCGGTAGTTCCTGTTCGGACAGACCAATTCGTGTTCTACCCTTCGTATCACTTTGCGTAACTGTTCGAGTCGACCGGGGGGTCGGAGACGGTAGCTAACTATAATTCCTACCCCTTCGGCCGGCCGCGACTGTCGGTGGTTGATACGGAGTGTCGCGAAAAGCCGATAACAGCAGTCGAGTTACGGGTTTCTCTGGCCGACTGTACCAGGCACAAATCACCCGGTTTGGATGGTCTGCCTATAAGTTTTACGTAGATATGTCAGACTTGTTCTCCGATCCCTTGAAGCTATCTACTGCAACTGACTGCAGAACAGTAGAATTCCCAGTTCTTTGAGTCGTGGTGTAGTAACGTTGACGAGGAAAGACGAGAATAAGGGGGACGTTTTAGGTAACTTCAGGCCCATAACTCTACTAACTTTCCGATGGTGCGCTTGGAGATTACGGTGATTTAGGATCTGTGGAGTCCCTAAATTAAACCTGTGTTGTCGGTTTTATTTGTTTACACGGTTTCAGTTTTTGTAAATCCCCACTGTCCTATCTTTTGTATTGTCCAACATGTTTTGGCCATTGTAGCCATTAAAGAAATAATAGTAATAATTGTTTCTACGTTTGGCACAAGGCCAGCAATTATCCAGTGCATTACTGGTACTTTATTTTATCGACCCCGTAAGGATGAAAGGCAAAGTTAACCTCGGCGAGATTTGAACTCAGAATGGCAAGGGCCGTAACTCTATGCGTCAAAGCATGGCGTCTGACCCTCTACCGATACTGCCAATAATCATTTACTATGGCTGACTCGTTAGAGCGTCGGAAAAACGCCTCGTATATTTGTTCCAGTTTTCTATGTTCTGAGTTCCAATCCCATCGAAGTCAAATTTGCCCTTTATTGTTCCTGAGTCAATAAAATAAAATACCCGTTCAGTCCTGGGGCTGATTTAATCAACTTTCCCTGGGCTTGTGGCTAAATTAGAAGACTTTGTTATAATTATTTTCGATTTATCAAAATTATAATTTTCATTATAGCTTAACTCTCAATTAATTTTACTCCGATCAAATTTTAAAGAAATTATATATTTCCACACACTCTCACATGCAGGCACCTCCTCCACACACATACACACACATACACACACATACTCATATATATGAGTGAATATATACATTTCTACGTGTGTGTGTAACCAGAAATAAAAATAAATAAATAAAATATACTATTGAGAGAGAAATAAATGGCGGCTTGCTGTGAGTCACATGTCAAATACTTCCGGTGTTTTCCGCTTTCTATAATTTGATAATACTCTCTTTTTCTACCCGCTTCATGCTCATTTCACCTCCATTTAACTCTCGCATAAACACACCCCACACCCACCGACTCATGCAACACACACACATATATATATATATACATACACACACCTGCACGCACGCACTGAACTTTTAATTCTCAGGAAGATAAACAAAAATACACGCAAAATTCGTAAAGCAACCAACGACGCATTACATTTATGACTGGCAATGCTACTGCTGCTACTACTACTACTACTACTACTACTACAACCACTACAACCACCACCACCACTACTACTACTACTACTACTACTACTACTACTACTACTACTACTACTACTACTACTACTACTACTACTACTGCCGTGTACGAGTCTGTATTGGGCCTCCGTCGATTCGTTGTATGGGTGTTCTAGTTGTTCTAGCAAGTTGCAACCTGCTAGTGAAATTAACAATGGCCAAGTATTACATAGACTCGTTACTCTTAACGTAATTCACAGAGAAATTCAATGTGACACAAGTGTGATAAGGCTGGCTATTTGAATTACAAGAACAACTCATTTTTCTAGGTGAGTGGAATGCAGCAAAGTGAAATAAATGTCTCAAGGATAAGCTTCTCCAGCGCAGAGTCTCAGACCATGCCAATAACTTCCCGTGTATTTTTCCGAGTCGTCTAGAGTGGGACGGTCACCAGACAGTGAACTGTTCCATATGTCTCAAACTTCTTCATTCAGTTTTGTATATTGGTTTGAAGGAAGATTTGTCCATTCCTAAAAATGCATGAAATTGTTTCTGGACCTCTTTGTGCGAGTCACACTTATAGAAGTATATTACACAGAAAATCTGGTGCTGGAGCTCCAATTGGGGTCTTGTAGTTTTAGACATTGTATCTTCCATGTTCTGAAATTTAAGGTTGATCGGTTAGAAAATTAATATCAATTAGGTACTAATATATATATGAGAAGCTTAGTAAAAATACTTGCCCAAGATGCCACGAAGTGGGAGACAACCCGGAACCATGTGGTTGTAAAGCGAACTTCTAAACCACACAGTCATACATGTGCCTATATATAATATATTATAACACACACACACACACACACGTACACACACACACACACACACAGACACACAGACGCACACACACACACACACACACACACGTACACACACACACACACACACACACACACACACACACACACACACACACACACACACACACACACACACACACACACACACACACACACACACACACACACACACACAGGTTTTGTTTAAATGGTTTTCGGATTTCTTTCGTTCGAAAATATAAAATAGGAAGTCTTTTATTCTTTGTTAATTTATTCAATTAACTTGTTCTTTTTTATTAAAAAAATTAATTGAAAAATATTTTTTTTTTCATTCAAATAATAATGGTTTACAATTTCAGTGATTGTGTTTGTTGTGGTGGTGATGCTGGATATGGTGGTTGTAGTGATGAAGGTAGTTGTGGTGGTGGTGGTGGTGGTGGTGTATGTGGTGGTTGTTGATATGGTGGTAATAGTGTTTGTGTTTGTTATGGTATTGGAGGTAGAAGAAGTGTTGGTAGTTGTTGTGGTTGTGGTAGTGGTGGTTTTTTTTGAGGGGGGGGGGGGATTGTGGTAGAACATCAGTGGAAGTGGAAGTTCAGATGTACGGTCGGGTTGGAGTGGAATCCCGACAGAGTGGGGTCGGGGTGGCGAGGGATTTTATTTTAGAATTGTAACAAACCTCTCCTTCTTCATGTCAGATATTTTTTTAAATAAAAAAAGATGTCTGTTTATTTACACCTTAACTCCAACATTATTCGGGTTTATCGAAGGATGTGTAAATGTTTAATTAGTTCGAATAATAAGGGGTGAGGGGTTTCGCTTCCTACTCCCTATCTCCTCCCACATCACATTTACCCCCCCCCCATCATACTCACTTCATTCTTTACTCCATTCCCCTTCATCAGCTACATCCCATTCCCTTCCCTCAGTAGTAGTAGTTGTTGTTCTATATATATGCAGCATTACCCCTATCAACATCGTTGCCGTCATCATTATCTCCCCTTCCTCCCCTCTTCTTTATCTTCTCTCCTATCCCCCACCCCTATTTTTTGCATATTGATATATTTTCGTATTGCTCTTCTAAAATGTTTCGTATTTCTTGTTATTCGCTGTTTCAAATCCGCATCAACATCATCGTTGTCATCATGATAATTAACACCATCATCATGGTCATTACTATCGTCATCATCTTCAACATCGTCGTAGTTATCATAATCATTATCATCATCGTTATCATCATCGTTATCATCATCGTTAGCATCATCATCATCATCGTCATCGCTCTCTTCTTCCCCGCCGTTTTCGTTGTCGTCATCATCATCATGATAGTCTCCACCATCGTTACAATCATTTGGGATTCAATTAGAACATCATTGCGCATGACTAAAATCGTTAAGGGACGCCAGTTGGAATGCCATACCCCCCTCTCTTATATCTGTTCTGTATTTATATGTTTATTATATCCCCCACCCCGCGCGATGGGTTTTTTTTATTATCAAACCTTCCTTTTATTTATTCTTCTTTATTTAATGTCGTTGTTGTAATTATACATTATTTATTTATTTAATTATTATTATTATTAAAAAATAAACAAAACATTAAAGAAATCATCAAAACCATAATAATAATAATTATTATTATTTTTATCTTTCTCCATGTAAACCCCCACACTCTATATAACTGCCGCTGTATTGTTCCTTTCATCCGGCACCCTTTTGGCAAATAAATGAAATCATCATCATCGCCATTTCTATAATCATAATAATAATAATAATAATAATAATAATAATAATAATAAACACCGTATTTACAAGGAGGAGGCTATCCCACTGTGTAGGATCTGTGGAGAGAGAGGAGACTGTGGCTCACATTGTATCCGAGTGTAAACACCTAGCCCAGACTCACTATAAAGGCTGGAGACATGATGTGATGGGCAGGGTGATCCACTGGCACCTATGCAAAGTAAACAATTTACCACATTATGAGAAGTGGTATAAACATAAGCCAGAGCCGGTGATAGAAAACTATCAGGTGAAGGTGCTGTGAGATTTTAGGATACAGACGGGAAAGAAACTGAAACGCAATAGGCCTGACCTGGTAGTTTTAGACAAGCAAAAAAGATCGTGCCTGATTGTAGATGTAGACTGCCCATTCGACACGAGAGTGCAAGAGAAGGAGAGGGAGAACATTAGCCGATACCAGGACTTAAAGTGGGAGTTAAAAAGGATTTGGAACTGCCATGAAGTCAAGGTCGTCCCAATTGTCATAGGCGCACTAGGTACTATCTCAAAGAGTTTCCAAGGATGGTTAAAGAAGATTAGTCCAGCTCCGCTTTTTGGAACACTTCAAAAGGCATGCTTGCTGGGAACAGCAAGAACCCTCCGATACGTCCTGAATATCTGAGGCTGCAGGTAGTGGCATGATATTCATTTCAACAAACTTTCCAGTTAAATAACATCAATGATAGAGACTCAAATAATAATAATAATAATAATAATAACAATGATGATGATAATAATAATAATAATAATAAATTTGTTATTCCTTTTTTTCTGGAGAGCGCAATGGTATTGAAACCATGTTGTGTGTTAATTCATTAGTGAGAACCAGGTGAAGCGTTCAGTGTAATATAATAGCAATGATATTTGGATATAAAGCTAGGTTCACTCGGTCTGCCTGATTCTCACCACCTCTTTATCCTCCACTACCTTCCCTCACACCGCACTCCCCCATAACCAACATCACCGCTACCACCACCACCACCACCACCACCACCACCACCGCCACCACCATCAGACCCTTACCATCTTCTTTTGTCATCCATTCTTTCACTCTTTTTACTCATACGTATTTGTTTGTATATTCATTCGCTAATGACAGAATGCGGCTGAATTATCGATGTTACCAGGGAAGTAAGGGCGATTATTATAGCCCTTTTCAGAGCCACCGAGACTGTCGGAGGAGGGATGGGATAACCAAAAACCGGAGACTTGGTCCGAATGCTAGCAATAGAATAAACTCAGCTAAAATTCAACCAAGGGTCTAGTGGGGGTGTTTAACCGGGGTGATGGGAGAGGTTTTATTCAGATTAACTCTATCACCCACCCATGTAGATTACGATGGGGGTTGAACTCAAAATGCGAAGATCCGAAACAAATAACTTAAAGCATTCTGTTCGTCGCCATAACAATTCAGCAAGCACACCACAGGTGTTTTATTTATGATTGTCATAACTGAGTCCTATACCTACATATATAAATATCTCTAGCTTTGTACGACAAACAATTGATACACAATAATTGCTTGGTTCACATCATTACATGAACAATAAACGTTATAAAACTCACTTGAAACAACTTAGAGAGATTCTTTAATCTATTAACTTCCTATTGTGGTCTTGATTGTCTCCTTTTAATTGCTTCTTCTTTCTCTCCCATTATTACATCACATTTTTGAATATATT
This sequence comes from Eledone cirrhosa, assembly GCA_964016885.1. Lineage (NCBI taxonomy): Eukaryota > Metazoa > Mollusca > Cephalopoda > Octopoda > Eledonidae > Eledone > Eledone cirrhosa. The sequence continues at coordinate 140,225,009 of OZ024740.1, read as the reverse complement.
GCGTGTTTCTAAGGATGTATGCCTGGGTGTATGTATGTATATATATGTGTGTGTGTGTGTGTGTGTGTGTGTGTGTATGTGTGTGTGTGTGTGTGTACGCGTGTGTGTGTATGTGTGTGTGTGTATGTATGTATGTGAGCATGTGCATATGCATGTATACTTGTGTACATACGTATGTACGTACTTATATATGTATGTATATATGTATGTATGTTTGTACGCGTGTGTGTGTGTGTGCGTGCGTGTGTGTGTGTGTTGAATTGGTTTCTTCTTCCTCTTTGATTATTACACTGCATCTTTGAGTATATTACTTGTATCTAAGGATGTATGCTTGTGTGTATGTATATATGTATGTATGTATGTATGTATGTATGTATGTATGTATGTATGTATGTATGTATGTATGTATGTATGTATGTTCATATGTATGTATATATGTAAATATGTATATATGTATGTATGTATGTATGTGTTTGTATGTATATATTTATGTATGCAAGCATGTATGTATGCATTTATGTATGTATGCATGTATACCTGTATATATTTTATTATGTATGAATGAATGAATGTATGTATGTAAGCATGCATTCATGTATGTATGCATGCATTCATGTATGTATGTAAGCATGCATGTAAGCATGCAACCATGCATTCATGTATGTATGTATGTATGTATGTATGTATGTATGTATGTATGTATGTATGTATGTATGTATGTATGTATGTATATGTAATGTATGTTATCATGTATGTAAGTATATGAGCCACCAAAGCCATGTTAAAGTGCAACAATTTAAAGAGACCACAATTTAAAGTGTCTACTACATAGGGTTGATGATTATTGCACTTTATAAGTTCCATAACAATGTGAAAGGTGTCAACTGCCTCAATTAACCAGTGTTATGTGTGTATATATACACGCCCCCCCCCCCACACATACATATATATATATATATATATATATATATATGGTGGCTGCCAACTCGTTTTCGAGTACGGCCACTACTTTATATCCATGTAGGAGAACCCCTACCGATGCGCTGAACAAGTGTGACTTTTTAGTCCAGCCAGCGACTTGAAAACTCTGGTAGAAACACTACACTTGTGACAATTATTGACACATAGTGCTGAGCCCATGGTACCATGTGACGACAAGTGCAGAGAGATCTCCAGATATAAAGCAATGCCTGTGCCGTGAAGCTTTTATAGTGAGCAAAGGCACTGCACAAAGCCAGTCCCACTCTCTTAACCAAGATGATATTTACCAAAAAGAAGAACATGTCAACATCATTGGATACCATCAGGGTTGGAGGTGCTATATCAGAGTTTTCCTTCTCCTAGAATTCTGCCTTGACAAAGGCTAAGGGGTCATCTCTCCCGGTGATTTTGGATGGCCATTGACTCTTAAGAGCTCCTTTGCTCTTTGACAGGTTTTGTTTTTAGTCCTGCAGGATGTCCAAAGTCACCCTCCTCACCAAGAAACCTTGGTGGGGTTGCCAGTTTAGTCGCCAACGACCCGACCATGAGACAGGTTGTACTGGGATACATGTTACCAGTAGCACCATACATATATGCATACACACACACATACACATCTCTCTCTCTCTCTCTCTCTCTCTCTCTCTCTCTCTCTCTCTCTCTCTCTCTCTCTCTCTCTCTCTCTCTCTCTCTATGTATAACACTGGGTTACAAAAAAACTGTTCTTTGTAAGTCTTCTAAGTTTTTTCAACTGATTTAGGAGAATTTTGTACCGCTGAATCTGAAGATGACAGTTTGTGCTAAGACGATTAAAAAAAATCACATCTGACTAAATCGATCACATTTTTCTTAATATTTCTCACCCAAAATAGGTTTTTAAGAGAAAAAAAATATCGTTTTCTAACACAATTAATTAAATGTTACAAAAATTGAATAGTGTACATTGAATAGTAGAGATTGATAAAGGTAAGTACATGTAAATTAGATGTTAGGTCATCATTGTTCAAAATTCAGGGCTTGAACTTCCATTTCTTCGAACTTCTAGAATGCTCAGCGGCAGGGATGTCTCTCGTCAGAGTCCAACACTAATTAGCCATCATGACTGCATCCCAGCGTCTCTGATACCTGGTCTCCATCTCTTTCATGTCTTGATGGAATTTCTCCCCTTGCTCGTCGCTCATTGATCCCAGATTCTCAGGAAACCGATCCATATGTGAGAATAAGTAATGCATTTTGATGCTCATGTTGCATCCGAGGTTTCTGAAAGCAGTCAGCATTTTGGTGACAAGTTTTGTGTAGTTCCTGGCCTTGTCGTTGCCAAGAAAGATCTTCACGACCATAACAAAAGCCTTCCACGCTTCCAGTTCCATTTAGTTCATTGAGTTTTCAAACTCTGGATCTCTGATGAGCTGACGGAGTTGAGGACCATTAAAGATGCCAGCTTTCAACTTCTCCACGGAAAAGCATGGCACAAGTAAGTGAAGCAGCCGCCATCCTTGTCCAGAACTTTGGTGAACTGTTT
>OZ024740.1:140180006-140217506 GCA_964016885.1 Eledone cirrhosa | reverse complement strand
GAAGATTCCGCTTAGGGTGAAAGCAGTGATTTATATAACACACGGCTGCATTATATAACACACACAAACACTTATATATATATAAGCATATATATATATATATATATATATATATATATATATATATATATATATATATATATATATATATATATATATATATATATATAATTGTAGGTGAGAACTCAATACAGATTAATTGTGGGGCAAGAATTAATTGAGATAATTGGGTGGTTTAATGTCACACAACTGCCAGAGGTTCTTCACTACAATTCTCTCTAACTTTTGTTACATTTACCCCTCACTTTTTACCTTTCATTTATCTTTCTTTCTTTCTTTCTTTCTTTCTCTCTCTCTCTCTCTCTCTCTCTCTCTCTCTCTCTCTCTCTCTCTCTCTCTCTCTCTCTCTCTCTCTCTCTCTCGCTCTCTCTCTACCCACCCCTCTCTCTCTCTCTCTGCTTCATCCCCTATTTTTCCATCTCACTGTCTTTCTCTCTTTCACATACACCTCTTCCCCGTTCTCTCTTACTCGCTCGCTCCTTCCACAACTATCTTTTTCATCTCTTTGTAAACCATTGTAATAGTGTAACATTACATTTTCCGCTAAACGAGCTGTAATTCACTACAGTTCATTTAGTTATGTTATTGTCTTGATTTAGCTGACGTTAGCAATTACTAAGATGGCATCCATCGTTCCGAGGCGATCACGACTACGACAACCATGACTATCACGACGATGATGATTATGATGGTGACAATAACGACGACAATGGAATCCAATGCCAAGATGGTTGATAATGTCATGCTGCGTGCAAAACATCGCCAGCTATGCAGGAGATGGTAACAGGGTGGTCTTAGTGCTCTCGGTGGTCTTTGTTTATTGTTGAAAGAGAAATGGGTTACAAAGACTTCATAAATACACACATACATCACTTCATACATAAATATATAAACATTCTTTACACCGACTCATGCATACTTACATGCATACATACATGTATACAAATATAGTACATGTATGTGTATATAGATACATATCTATTCATACATATATACGTACATGAATGCACATTATTCGTCCATCCATGCATCCATCATTGTATATATATATAGGCGGCGAATTGGCAGAGTCGTTAGAACTTGGGATAGAATGTTTTGTAGTATTCAGTTCGGCTCTCTGCTTTCTGAGTTCAAATTCCGACGAGGTCAACTTTCATCCATTCATGGTCGATAAAAAAGTACCAGTCAAGTACTGGGGTCGATTCTTCCTATATATCTCTTTCTCACTTCCTTTCTCTCACACTTTCTCTATTCTTCTCTGGAAGAAATCTACTGTATTCAGCGCCTGGAGAGGAGATGGGCTTCGCTAGACTTACAAAATGCCCTAGAAACACCGTATGTCAATATGGCGCTCCTATGACTCCTTAGGAGTTCATATCATACCATACCAATATATATATATAGTAATAATAATAAATTTGAAAACTAAAATCCAAAGAGGGCTCGATAAGGATAAATATATATCAAATATATAAGAACCATAGAGCAAATATTTATTAAAATAACAGATTAAAGTTTAAGCAAAGAATCGCTGCTTTCACTCTTAACGGGATCTTCTGTTTCAGAAGATCCCGTTAAGGGTGAAAGCAGCGATTCTTTGCTTAAACTTAAATCTGTTATTTTAATAAATATATATATATATATGTATGTATACCGAAGGAAGTGTGGTAAGGAACCAGGTGGACCATAACGCACCAGAGTTCTCAATACTTATGGTAGTAGAGTGGGTAATATATATATATATAGGCATTCATACATCCGTCCATCCATCCATCAGTACACACGTACCTAGATATATACACTTTATGCATCTGTCTCTTTATCTATAAATGTTTACATACAAACACACATACACATATACACTATCTGCCGACGCAAACCATCAATAGTTTCCTAAGATTTTATTGTCTCACCTTTTTTTTATACTATAAGTTTTGTTATTCTTACTACCATTGCTTTTCGAATTAAATATTAACCTTTCTTTTTTTTATTTTCTTTATTTACTATTTTTCAGTGGAAATGGTCTCGAATCGTATTTGCAATGTACCGTGTCAGCTTGGCGTTTTACACGATGGCCTGTCTGCTGGATTATGTGATTGTGATGTCGCATGGCAGTTCCCCAGTCAGTCACAATATCATGGCGTACATGACTACCTGGACCTATTCCCTCCTCGTATTGCACTTCAACATGGCGGCTGCGATAACTCTGTTCTGCATGTGGCAGGAGAAGAGCTGTACAAGTAGAGTTATCGATACCGTCAAACCAACCAGTATTCGGCGTCTGACTTTACCCAGTGGACTGTACGACCAAAAGCCTATCAATCCGGACATTTATTTCCACGGCAAGTCGGAACTGGAAGCAGGTTTTTACGTGGATATGAAAGCGAATTTTAGTGTGGCTGCTGACCGAAGCACGTGGTACATGAAACTGTCGTGGCTTGTCTTCAGTGTGGTGTTCAACTGGGCCATCATTGTCACACTAATATTTTTTGGTGCTATCTATCCTGGATTCATAGAGAATAATCCATGTCCTGTGATATCGTTCGAGGACATCAACATTCACGCACTGAACACGGTCTTTGTAATACTCGAAGTAATTCTATGTGCGTATCCAGTTCGTCTCTACCACGTCCTTTATTCCATATTTTACGGTATGATCTATTTAGTGTTCAACATATGCTATTGGTCATCGGATCGCGAAAACAACATCATTTACCCAGGAATTTTAGACTGGAACTATCCTTGGACGTCATTAGTGATGGCATTGTTGTTGGCATTCGTTATCACACCATTTCTTCAACTTGTTCACTTCGTTCTCTATCAAATTCGTTGCTTTTTATTCCAAAAGATTTACGGTCATGAATACATATACAGTAGACGACCTTCTGTTTTGAAAAAGATAGCTTCAACTGATAAAAATGGAAACACTAAAGATTTCGGTGTTTTACAGAGAGACGATTCAACGGCCCCCATGATTTCCACTATTCTACCGGTGGCTACGGAACAATTAACCCCAATAAAAATAGCTCTGCCAATACAGACACTTTACATTCCAGAAATCTCGAGAATTTAATCACATAATGTAAATATATAGACGTTGATTTGCTACCATTGTGTTCTAAGCTCCAATCCCTCCGAAGTAAGAATTTGCTTGTTATCCTTCAAGGATCGACAAAATAAGTCCTGGCAATCGATTTAATCGATGATGTACCTCTCTTCACAAAATATGTGGCCTTTTACCTGTGTTAAATACTATCATCATCATCATCATCATCATCATCATCATCATCATCATCATCATTATTGCTGCTATAATTATAAAAGTACACCGAGAAAAGAGAAATATAAAATAAGGGAAAGATAGAGAACGATGAAGGAAAATGAAACAAAAAAGAAATAAGTAAATAAACAAAGAAATTATATGAAACAAACCCCAGTAATTGGTTGAGCAAGCGTTTTCTACCATGACCTCAAATCGGTCAAAACCTTATGAATATAACTTGGTAAACGGAAACTGTCAAAGCCCATCGGAAAGACTGTTCCTATTATTGGATGCTAACCATAATCTGTTAATCAGTTTAACACCTACAGCTTGTGCTTTAGCAGAGTCGACTCTGTTTCAATATTTCTGGCCAGATCTCTTGTCTGAAGGTAAATTCCCACTTCCCTCTTCCTCTCATCAGTCGCAGAAGCTCTGAAAAGGGCCATGAGCATTGCTCTTTCTTCTACGACTAAACTATTATATATATATATATATATATATATATATGTTGGCTTCTTGCTACAATACTTTCTATACCTTTCATTTATATATATATATATATATATATGTATATAGTTGACTAAACGTGTGGTCGTAATTACTAAAGAAATGGCCCTCAATATGTAATCATAGAGGCAAATATATTATATAATATAAAATACATGTATTTTATATATATATATATATATATATATGAATTAGTTTGCGAGGTTTTTATATATATTTATCAAAATAACAGATTAAAGTTTAAGCAAAGAATCGGTGCTTTGGATTTTAGTCTTCACATTTATTATTATTACTATTTGATCTTACGGGGTCGATAAAATAAAGTACCAGTAATGTACTGGATAATTGGTGGCCTTGTGCCAAAAGTAGAAACAATTATTATTATTACTATATATATATATATATATATATATATATATATATATATATATATATATATATATATATATATATATATATATATATATATATATATGTATATAAACGGCACAGTACAGGGAAGAAATATATTAGTTTAACGCTTGAAATAGTAGGAAGCGAGTCTTAACGTTTCGGACACTAGTTCTTCATTAGAAGGTAGAGTTAGAAATAGGTGATAAATAAAAAATAAAAAAATGATGAGAGGAACGAACGAGGAAAATGAAAAAGAAATTGTGTCGAAAAAACAGATTATATATATATATATATATATATATATATATATATATATATATATGTATATATATATTTTGCTTAAACTTTAATCTGTTATTTTAATAAATATTTGCTCTACGGTTCTTATATACTTCATATATATTTATCCTTATCAGGCCTCTTTGGATTTTAGTCTTCAAATTTATTATTATTACTATATATATATATATATATATATATATATATATATATATATATATGTATATATGTATATATATATATATATATATTAATATATATATATATATATATATATATATATATATATATTTTTATATATATATATATATATATATGCGGTAATATATATATACATATGCTCTTAAACATTTGACAGACTGTTAGAGGATGTAGAATGGATGAGAAACACCAAATTGCTAGAGTCGTTAGAACATTGGATAGAATGCTTAACGGTATTCACCCCGGCTCCTTCCATTCTATGTTAGCATGCTGTGTTCAGACAGGGAGAGGGATAAGCTCCGTCAGGTTTTAAAATAGCCATGATGTTTCTCACGACGGAGCCTCTTCTACTCCTCAGTAGTTCAGGTCCGATGGAAGGTGGGATAGAATGTTGGAAAATCCCAAATTGATCCTAATTATCATACATATACAAACTATTAATAGTTTTTTGTGAAAACTATTTCGCTAGACCACGCTTTCTTTTAAGCTCAGTGTACCTTTTTATTTTCTTTTGTAATTTTGTTTCAGGCAGGTTCTGTTGTATAGAACTGAATGCCTTGACAACTATGTTGCTCTGACATGGTTTATGTTACTGGTTCAAGTTACACTTGAAATAGTTACAAATATATCTCTGCTAAAGGGAATCATATTATATTCGATTATATTTGTCTTTCAATATCTCACTAAATAATGTATATATGTATATAAAGTATATAAAGTATATAAAGTATATAAAGGGAAACCTGAAGTAAAAATGAAGATACGTCGTTTATACACGATATCCAGCTAATCTATTAACTATATGATAGAAAAATTGACGAACATTGGAAATCCCGCATGTATGAAATAAGGCTGAATGTTCTATCCCAAATACAGATGTGTTATTCAATGATGAACGGAGACTGTAATGATTAAAAGACCCCCCCTCCCCCTCTCTCTCCTCTCTCTCTATATATATACACATTCTTTTTATTGACAAATATTTGAATTCATTAGTTCGATCGTTCAGTATTCCAATCTGGTCCTATATATATTGCACATCCAAAATATGGATCTACCGTATATGCACATTTGATGGACTGTAAAAGATTAAATAAGGCATTAATATTTCTCAACAATCCAAAGTGTGGGTGTGTCAATACGAATCAGGAAAATAAATCACAGGAGAATCATCATATTTTAGGTGGAGAATTGCAGAGACATTAGTTAAATGTTTCGGTATTTTTCTCCGGCTCCCAGCGCTCCGAGTTCAAATCCCGACGTAGTCATCTTTGCCTTTCAACCTTATTGCGGTAGATTGGCGGAATCGTCACTGAGTCGATTGAGCTCTGTGCATTCTGAGTTCCAATTCCGCATCTTTCGGCCAGGAATGGAGATCAACAGATAGTATCAACAATGCAAAAACCAACGGAAACATGGTTTCTTGGTCCTATCTGACGATCGGCTCTCTCTCTTTTTTTATTTTTTTATTTTTTTTTACTTAAATACTAGAAAAAGTGTGATTTTTAAGTTGAAATTTATATCTTTAAATGTATAAGAGAAAAAGAAAAGAAAATCACTGACAACATTCCGGTTCAAACATTTTACCCTGGCCAAAAGTGAGATTTTATTTCTGTGACATTTCTTCCTGAGATTTTATGTCCGTTCACCGTTGATACATGTCAAGATGTTATATGAAATTCGGGAAAATATTTATATTTATGGCATATTTTATATTTCAAGTTTGTACATTTATATATATTTTAATAATAAAATAACATGAATACACGAAAGCCTCTGCTTTGTTATTTTTTCTATTTATCTGTCTGCTTTCACACACACACCAGTTCTTCTACACTGTTCTATTACTTGTAAGTATATTGTACACTGCATATATAAATCGTAGGTATTTAGCATTTATTACTGAAATTTTAGACGATGAATTAGCAGAGTCGTTAGGGTGTCGGATTAAATGCCGTGGTATTTGTTACGGCTCACTGCGCTTTGAGTTCTTCAAATCCAATCGTGATCAACTTTGCCTGTTTTCCTATTGGAGTCGATAATGTATCCATGGGAAGTGGAAGAGATGATTTGCGGTAACTGATATGACGACCCATTGCAGTAAAGTAGTCATTAAAAAGGTTATGAGGTCAAGACTTCCTCATTGTGTCACCTTTCCGAAAAATTACATGAAACACGACAACTAAAAGGTGGCTTACATTCCACATCTGGCCTGGGATCATTACCAGCTTTGAACGAGCCTTTGTGTAGATATAAGGACACATATCTAGACTCTTATATATATATATATATATATATATATATATATATATATATATATATATATATATATATATATATATACACATACAAACACCGGACAGCAGAGGACACGTACCGTTCCTCTCCCACAGATAACTCCCCCCCCCCCGGAAACCCCCCCCCCAGTTGATGGATGCGAAGAATCCGAAATATAGGGACAATTAAATCTCTCCCAAGGTAACTCTATCTCGTGTTATTATTTTTATTTTTTACGCTCTTTCCTACGTTCCTCTACACACTACACATCTCATTCTACATTCCCTTACATCTCTCTCTTCGCCACCGAATTCTGTAACCCGGAGATTTACCCATCTGCATTGTTGAGGCTTCCAAAACGACCAAAAAAATCATATATATATATATATATATATCCAGAGGTTGACTGAGGAGAAAGGAGAGTACATTTTTTTCCGTTGTATTTTCCGGTGTCTTTGTCTTGTGAACCTCCTGTTTTGGATATAACATACGCATGTGTTTTTGGCTGTAAATATTAGTTGTTGTCTAGACGTTGCTACCAACACGAGATAGTTTATTTGAATATTCTTGAAAAAGCTGTAACTATATTTGTAAGACTAATGTTTATTGATAAGTAGTAATGACTGTCTTAATTTACTAATTAACAATTTTAATTATGGTAATTAGTATTTTCTTTTGATATACGAAACCGCGGTCTAAGTAATTATGTAAGTAAAATTACGTTTTTCTTTTAAATGTATTTTTTTTTACTTACAATGCTATGTTTTACTATACTAAATATTATTGAGCAAGAACTACCGGAGATCTGATTTATTATGGCACAGAAATTGTTTCTGGCCCTTCAGTCTGTCACGAGTATCCACTAGCTATGTTGACCATTATCAGTTTTATCTGCTCCTTATCATTTGAATGGGAAGTTTCCTGTCTGGCAGTTCTATCGCAGCATGTGCGGACTATTTTCTTCAATTATGGCGTGTCAAATTTCTTTACATAACTCTTTTATTCTTTTACTCTTTAATTGGTTTCATTCATTAGACTGCAGCTATACTGGGGCATCGCTCTGATTTAGTTGACTGCATCAATCCCAGTACTTAATTTTTGAAGTCTGCTACTTATTTTATCGATCTTGTTTTTGTCGCACCGCTAAGTTACGACACACACACATATATATGTATATAAGACGGGCTTCTGCTGTTTCCATCTACCATATTTCCAATCATAAGATATTGGTCAGTTCGATACTATAATAGAAAACACTTGCCCAAAGTGTCGCGCTGTGGGACTGAATCCGAAATCACGTGGTTGCGTAGCCAACTGCTTAACCACACAGCCATACCTGCGTCTATGACGACCCAAACAGTTATATTTTACCACACGACAGGTTTCATTTGTACGCACCCTAAACACATTACGTTATATTTGCCCTAATTCTATGAATCCTCTCCCCCCCCCCCCTCCTCCTCATCATCATCACCACCATCATCATCAAGTATGGTCTACTCTCATCCGGGTGAATACCTGGGATAGCTCTAATGATATCTATGATTAAGTACGGCTGTACACATGGTGGGGATCTAATCGTTTCTGTGGTGTTTGCTGGCTGGTAGAACATACTTCTGTGAATATATTCCTTGAAAATACTCTGCGACGAAAATATGACAACTTAGTCTTATTCAGCAACACCAAGACATAGCCACGTGGATTTCCTATCCTTAACGCTGATCAATACACAACTAAAACACTGAAATACGTCATATGGTAATAGGCATAACTATCTCTGATGATATTTCATGGTGAACACACATTTATACCTTCGTAATAGTTGCCTGACCACAAAGGCTGGACTTCCTTTTCAGGCGAAGAAAATATACCTCAGCCTTGAACAGGTGCTGACACTCTACATGGTAAACATGCAAATCATATCAGAATACTATAACATATCTTCAACAGGAACAGCTGTATATACAAACATCTTTTTTAACGGATCTAGGCACAGTAAGACTCTAAGCTATATAACGCTTGGAGGTCCCATAAAAAATTCATATACGCCGTTTAGCATATGTTCCATAAAAAAACTTATATGTCGTTTAACTTATGTCTAAATCCGGCACTGTCTTAATTTAACTGTATCTGACTAGTTTACAAACCTTAACAATCTGCCATGTTAAAACTAATAGCCCACCGACGTTATGTGTCATCTCTCTGTTATTTTTACCGTTAGGATAATGGATCCTGCTATAACACACACACGCCCGCGCGTGCACACACAGACGTATATATATATACCCGGCGTTGACCGGGTGTAAGTCGACCTTTGCTCTGTTGTTAAAATGTGTGAAAGTTACTTCCGCGCATCACAGGTGCAAAAACCTTCGAACCTCAAGGAAAAAAACAGAGGTTAGTAGACGCAGGTGTGTAATTGAGCATAAATAATGGATCAATTGTAGGTTCACAGTGTATCGTTGAAATTGTTCTTTGCACGACTGACGGAAGTCAAATTCACTTGAAATTGAATTTTCAGTTGATTTTTTAAAAAGTCGATTTTTTCAGCTTTTTTTTTTTTTTTACAATTTTCGCGCTCACATGTGCAAGAAGAGAAATAAAAGGGACTTTATCTGAACCACGGCATAATGGCGAGTGTTTTGCGACACTTTTCAAGAAAATCGGACGTTCCTGTAAAAAGTTTTCCCACGTGCAACTTTGCCTTGTTTTTTGCGCAAAGTCGAACCCCCCGCTTCAGTTTTACTGATTTTTTACATGAATGCGCGACTTCTGAAGTAGATTTGAGTAGCTAAAAACCTGTCCCGGTAAATTTGCTATAGGTGAAAAAAAGTTGATCAAAACTGTGTCTAGGGTTATTGCCCTTTGCAACAACCTCAACGTGTCTTCAAGTATGGTTTGTTAATTTGTTGTGGAACTAAATCGACTTTCGTCAAATCGGACCGAAGAAACAATGTTTCCATTTGTCTTTCTAGCTGGTGAACCCGATTACACTCGGGGTTATAAGCCGGTCATTTTTATAGTTCTGGTATCTCAAATTAGTACCATCGAAACACAACTATTATAAACACCATGCATATTTCTATAGGTACCTAGTGCCTGTTGGAATATTCATACCCTTTTATATATATATATATATATATATATATATATATATATATATATATATATATATATATATATATATATATATATATATATATATATATATATATATATATATATATATATATATATACACACATATATATATATATATATATATAAAAAATAACTAGAAATTGCTTAACATATAAATAAACATATGAAACAATCACAGGGGAAAATATTTACAGGTGTGTAAGAACACATAGCTAGGTAGGTAACTAAATAAAGTTAACTAGAACTTCAAAAATAGATACCTTATAATAGATACCCTGTGATTGTTTCATATGTTTATTTATATATTAATCAATTTCTAGTTGTTATAAAATGCTCGGACCTATTCATTAGAATCTTGGAGCTTATTTTACGGGTGATATGGCGCATGCCTTTCTGGCATGACACCCATAATTTTGATTTAGATTAAATTCACTTTGATTTATCTTAATTTTGTATATTTATATATATATATATATATATATATTAATAAGGAATTCCAGCTTTGTCTGATGTACTCGTTTTATTTACAATATAATATCATTATCATTTTAAAGGATTGTAAATAAAACGAGTAAATCAAACAAAGTTGGAATTCCTTTATTTAATATAATCTTCTATACACAATCATACACACCCGTGTATATATATATATATATATATATGTGTGAAAAGGATTGGAAGTATGAATACAGCAGTGGAGTATAAACATTGTACCTCTCTACCTGTACTGCTCCATACGATCACTTCAATTTTGCACAATATACGACTACCATATTTGTACCAAATTATCTTCTGTGGAACAAATTTATGTAAAAGAAGACAGTGACACGCAAGGGCCTTGTTTCAGAGGGGTACCAGGGGACAAGCCCCCCCTCCCTTTTTTAAACGTCTATATTGTATTTTTTGTTTATTTGATATAATAAATTCTTTTTAAGCTTATTTTTTTATATCTGAACTTCATTTGAATATATAAAATCTAATTAGCGTAAAATTTTACTTATATGATAAGGTCCAGGAAAAGCACCATAAGTGCAACTGGTCTGCTAATATGTCGACCAGCATCGTTGCTTATTAATTGCTGTTTGTATAGATTAGGTGGTGTTGGTAGATATAATGGCGGTAGTTTTGTTGATTTCCTTAAATTGGTGGTGGTATAAGCGGCTGTAGTTTCCGTGAGGGGGGGATGTGGTGGTGGTGATGTTTGTGATGGTGTTAGAGTTACTGATGGTGTTAGAGTTACTGATGGTGTTAGAGTTACTGATTGTGGCGGTAGTGGCAGTAACGACGGTGGAGTGATGTTAAAGAGAGAAAAAAACAACAACAAAAACGTTCGCGTGGCAGCCTCCAAACCCCACCGTGGTGTCTGGCTCCATACCTTGCTCTCCTTCTCCACTAGTACGCAGCTGGATAACGATAGCCTGCGATTCGGCGTTTTCCCGAGGCGTGGCCTCCGGATCTGCGAGCCATATAAATGTCGCTGAGGATCCACCGTGGACTCTCTCGGCCTCCACCCGCTTTCCTGTCGCTACAGTGTCGGCCGCCTTCCACGCCATGCTGCCCTCAAAGAGGTCATAAAGCATGGCTTGGAGGCTGCAGGCTTCCCCCTCCCAGCTCGAGCCGGTGGGGCTGGACCGAAGGGACGGCAAAAGGCCAGACGGTATGACCATCTTCCCGTTCTGCGGTGGCAAACCCCTCGTATGCTATGCCACTTGCAGCGACACTTTCTCCAGCCGCAACCTGGTGCAGTCTGCAACTAACCCAAATACTGCTGCACGTAGGGCTGAGGAGGCCAAACTCTCCAAGTATCGGTCACTCTCCGACAGGTTTGCGGTCGTGCCCTTGGCAGTGGAGACTTCTGGTGTCCTTGGCCCTAGGGCTACCTCCCTACTCACCACCATAGGCGCTGAGCTGGCCAGCCGCAGGTGTGAGCCTCGCGAGTTGGAATGGCTCTTCCAGCGCATCTCCCTTACCATCCTCCGGGGAAACGCCTTCTCTATTCTGTTCGCCTGGGCTGTGGGGAGGCCAGCACGTAGGACCCCATTTGCTCACCATACAGAGAGATGGGGAGAGCGAGAGAGATGGGGGAGATGGAGGCGTTCATTATCTATAGAGTTCATTCTATTAGTCGATAAATTGCATTAAACAAATTGTTGGTGTTTCAGTTAATTATTTTGTAGCCTCAAAAACGTTGGCGGCGTGGTGTATAAAGGTGAGTGGAGCGGTGAAGGAAGAGAGCTAATGGAGGGAAAGGATTGTAAAGGAAGGAATTGAATCAAAGACATAAACTATGTATGTATGTATGTATGTATGTATGTATGTATGTATGTATGTATGTATGTATGTATGTATGTATGTATGTATGTATGTATATAAATATATATATATATATATATATATATATACACATATATATATATATACATATATATATATACAAATGTGAGGAATCAAAACATATCAAATACGTACGATTTTTATACCTCTCAATAAACAAGCTCAACAGACAATAAACAATAAACAAGCTCCAGAGCCATACTAATTCAAATGTAAAAGAATTATATATACATATATATATACAATATAATATACATATATATACGTATGTATGTATTATATATATAAAAATATATATAGTTATATGTATGTATGTATGTATGTATGTATGTCTGTATGTATGTATGTATGTATGTATGTATGTATGTATGTATGTATGTATGTATGTAGATAGATAGAGAGTGAGAGAAAGAGAGAGAGAGCGAGAGAGCAGAGAAAAGAGAAAAGAGGGGACTGAGATAGAATGCGGATTAAAACAGCGTTTACATTTCTCTGGTGTGTGTTTTGATATATTAACCTGCTGTGACACCATGTGAGTGCGTATATATATATATATATATATATATATATATATATATATATATATATATATATATATATATATATATATATATATATATATATATTGGAAAATGTGTGTAATCCTTGGTACAGTTAGGTATATTAAGATAGGGGGGAAGAAAATATGGCTTCACTTGTGCTTTCAACAAATTTATTTTCTTCACAAAATCCAAAAATAATTTTTCTTGAAAAAAATTATTTTATAAATTAAGTTGTTGGTTGTTGGTTAGGTCTTAGGAGTTCTTGGTTAACGTAGGAGGTATTGTTTCGTTTTTAAAAAGACCTTTCACGCTGAGGTGCGCTTGTCAAACAGTTTGACAAGCGCACCTCAGCGTGAAAGGTCTTTTTAAAAACGAAACAATACCTCCTACGTTAACCAAGAACTCCTAAGACCTAACCAACAACCAACAACTTAATTTATAAAATAATTTTTTTCAAGAAAAATTCTTTTGGGATTTTGTGAAGAAAATAAATTTGTTGAAAGCACAAGTGAAGCCATTTTTTCTTCCCCCCTATCTTAATATATATATATATATATATATTTACCTTCAGCGTTATTACCTTGCACAACTCTTTGTACCTGTTCTTGTGTTGTCTCAACCGCAAGACTCCTAATTATTTTGTTGCTTATCTGTACTTTATTTTAGTCGAAATATTTTCCCTTCGTTCACATCTATTTTTTCTGTTCCCCAGTTTGTTGCCGAAAGCCTTTCTTCTCCTGTTTATTTTCTGCGTGTTACTGTGTTATTTTATATCGTTTTACACGAATTTCTTCCAGTGAATAGAGATTTTACCCATCTACTGACAACCTATGATTTTTCCCCAAATCCATAAAACCTTAAGAGAAGAATGGATACCCATAAAGCTTGTGTACAATGCTTTTAACGAAATATTTGAAAATTTGAACTTAACTTACGTACCTCAAGTGCTACCATTGAGGACCTCCATGTGTCAGCGAACCCCATGTTGTGAACCACTGTATTTAACCCTTCTCCCTTTATTTATTAACTAGGGACCTTCTATACTATGATTTCACATGAACACGTATTGGAAGACTTTGAATTCTGGCTTGAAACATTTTAAACTAATTACCTGAACGAAGATAGAAAAGTCACATTATTAAAAGAATAAAAAGGGCGGTGGATTGGCAGTATCGGTAGAGGGTGGGAAGCCATGCTTTCCAGCATAGTTACGTCCCTTTACGATTTGAGTTCAAATCCCGCCGAGGTTGACTTTGCCTTTCATCTTTACGGGGTCGATAAAATAAAGTACCAGTAATGCACTGGGTAATTGCTGGCCTTGTGCCTAAAGTAGAAACAATTATTAAAAGAATAAAATTTATCTTGCAAAATAATCATTTCGTTTTCAAAGTAACACTTACAGAAAAGTATCTGAGATCATAATGAGAACAAAAGATTTCCAAAATTAGTCTAATTTACTAATTTAGTCACGTTGAAGTTACGTGGTCTCGTGCTTAGGATGTTGCACTCATGATTATAAAGTCGAGGGTTCGAATCTTGAACCGAACGTGCACTGTGTTCTTGGACAAGACGCTAAATTTCATGTTGATCTTCTTGATAAGACTGATGCCCCTATCACTAAAACAACCAAGATAGTTACTCTCCTCGTTTAATGTGCGATTCTGTGAATAGTTATTGTATTGTCAACTAATGTTCTCCCATCTAATTCTGTTGCATATACTGTAAAATAAAATATTGCGATTGCTCGTTGTTAATGTATGGTCAACTGATGAAATGCGTCAAATGTGTCGTACGTGTGTATAAGGAAATATGAAAAATCCTTAATAAAAATGTCAAACATAAACAAAGTCGTATCTTTAATAAATTTGGATGAAAATATGTTCCTATTTGCATACATAAGCATATATACCCCCCCCCCTCACACACACGCACACACATGTATATATAGATATATATGTATACATTTATGTGTATCTAGAGTGATTGAGATAAACACGAAGAAAAACGGCAGCTAATAATAAGAAAACATCAATAAAAGTAATAAGGTTAACCAAAAACAAAAACAGACAACAAATTTAAAAAAAAACAAAACAAAAAAACAACATCACATAAACAAAATGAAATGGCAGAAAACTCAGCAGAACAACACCAACAGAAATAACTAACATTAAAAATGAAAATAATACATAAACAATTAAATAAAGTTCGTCATGTAACATTTTGTATTTACTTAAAGAAAAACATATGCCGAATTGGGTGGGAATTGTGAATGAATGAATAAATGAATGAATAAATGGGCAAATTGACAAGCAGGTTACTCGAGAGGAGAAAATAAGTTAAGTCAATAGTAAAATATACAAACAAACAAACAAAATCAATCAAGTAAGATAAGACAGATGCATAAAGACTGTTGATGGATAGATAAAATGGATGGCGGAATAATGTTTGGAAAAAAATATATATGAAGACATCAACAACATAATGTATATGTTTACACGCACACACAGGTACACACATACACAGACAAACAGACGCACACACACACACATATATATATGTGTGTTTCCTGAAACTTATTTGTTGTTGATGTGTAATTGTTGTCATCATTAGCTGCCATTTTTCTTTCTGTTAATCTCAATAGCTGTGGGTACATATGAATGCCAATGTATATGTATATATATATGTATATGTTACACACGCACACGCCCCCCACGCCCCCACGTATGTATGTATATTAGATAATAATAAAAAAGATCAAATAAAGAGGAAAAATGTACAACACTTTTTAAAGTTTCTCATCAATCTTCCATCGGAAACCCGCTCTAGTTCTATTTGTTTATGTATGTACATGTGTGTGCGTAATATATGCATGTATATATATATATATATATATATATATATATATATATATATATATATATATATATATATATATATATATATATATATATATACTTCGTTTTTGTATTTCTTTTGCAGGAATTCTTATCTGAAAACGTGTGTTGAAACAGATATTGTTATACTTTGGGAGGGTTATGCATGCTGCCAGTAAAAACACACGGCCGTGTTGTTTTGTATATATATATATATATATATATATAGTAATAATAATAAATGTGAAGACTCAAATCCAAAGAGGGCTCGATAAGGATAAATATATATCAAATATATAAGAACCGTAGAGCAAATATTTATTAAAATAACAGATTAAAGTTTAAGCAAAGAATCGCTGCTTTCACCCTTAACGGGATGTTCTGAAACTAACAAAGTCAATCTGTAAACGCAGAAGTGAATGTTTCAAAAAAGTTGCAACCGGAGGAAGACAGGAAGACGATACTTTGGTTCGTGGAAACGTTCCCTGGCTATGCAAATAAGTAATGGTATAAACATAACATATACTTAGCTACCACATCAAGGCGTAGAATATCCATGTATAGATCGTACTATCCGTTAGGGTATAATGTGGGGCTGTAATACAGGAAAGTTTTGTGCAATTTGTGTTTACAAGCCGAAATTGCCTCAGATTTTTTGTTTAAGATGTGGTCTGTGGCGTAGAGTATTTCCAGGGCCTCAGCGGCGCAGAGGTCACATGGTCTTTTATTTCCGTTATACGATCTAGCCCTAGCTAGGATCTCCCAGTGTAACTTATATTGGGTGTGGTTGTCTTTTAGACTCCAGATATAAGCTGAAAGTGACGTCATATTCCTTCAAATAAAATAAATAAGTCAAATGTTTAAAATTTAGCTTCGTTTATTACTGCTATATATATTTCGGTGACAGCCATCTTTGGCTGTGACCTCTTCAGGCAGTCCGAATTAGTGTGGTATAGCCAAGTACATATGTTGTTGAGGTGTATAACTTTGTCAATACTCTGATATGCCCAGTTCCTGGTTGGGTTGTTATTTCACTGAGGAACTGGAATCATATTTCGGTCACAGCCAAAGATGGCTGTCACCGAAATATATATAACAGTAATAAACGAAGCTAAATTTTAAACATTTGACTTATTTATTTTATTTTATTTTACATTACTCCGGAGTAACCAAACCAACCTGCGCAACTCGTCGAGTGCTCCAATCTGCATACTGAGGTGTTGGTATACAACCAACATATACTCAAAATCTCTCTCTCTCTATATATATATACTAATAATAATTATGAAGACTAAAAATAATAATAAATATATATATATTTATTACAAATATTATATATATATATATATATATATATATATATATCGAATTTGTTATTCTGTAAACATCTCAATGGAAATATGATGCGAAAAATACCTATTCCAGAGCATACTTATGCGACAATATAGCAGAAGCAACATTAATTATATCTTGTAATACATATGACAAGGTTCAAAAGTAATCAGAATATAGAAGACATTGCTTACATTACTAATTATACCTAAATTATACAAATACAGCTGTTTCGAATCACAAAGAAATAAAATTAACTAATTACCATGGTTGAAATAAACAAAGTAAAATTAGCAAATCCAAAGACTGAAGTCGTCTTTAGTAGCAACGTCTTTTTTCTAGTTCAGCAAAATATAATCTATCTATAAGGAGACCAATTGAAGTACTATCTCGCGCGCGCACACACACACACACACACACACACACACACACACACACACACACACACACACACACACACACACACACACACACACATAGAAGTAGTTCCACAACAGTTAGTTCACCATACTCAGAACAAATGTTTGACCTTATGCGGATCTTCAGCTCAAGGTGAAACATTTGTTCTCGGTATGGTGAACAGACTGTTGTGGAACTACTTCTACCAAATGTGTCCCATAGACTTAGTGCTCTACTACTACGGATATAGCCCTCCAGTGTTCTACTATTATATATATATAAATAATATATATATATATATATATATATATATATATATATATTGCTACTAATTTTGTCTCTCACTCTTTTAAGTTGTGAATTAGACTGGTTATCTACGCACGTGGCTGACACATTTCAGCTCGCTACTATATTGTTATATAATGGATGATAGCATTTAAAGTCCGTTGTTACCATCGCTTTTCTCTAGGCATGGGGCTTTGAGACATGAACCGAATGCTACCATTCTATTTTATATCAAGGTGAACTGCTATTTCTAATAGCCATCTTTTCACCCCTTGATAATTTGTGTGTGAGACACGTTGGCTGAGTGCTTCTGACAGGAACTAAAATATTGATTCTTTTTAGCTTCCCGTCCCCACGTAAAATTTGTAAATCAGTGGCTAGTTGAGAGATAGAGTCCTATCGGTTGCCAGTTGCTAATCTCTTTACCGTGTCGGTTGTCACAAACAGTCATGACCGGCATGGGCTGGTGTTTGGATTCTGTCGATCGATTGGTTATTGATTAGGCGATACCCGCTGATGAAGCCGCATAAGCCGATTGTGCATTCTTGCATAATATATGCAGACAGATGGTGCAGTGCACCTTACTGCTGCATTAATGCGGCAGAAACTCGAGTCCGGGAACCTTATAGGCACCCGCCTTACGTGTGTTGTGTTGAGGCAAATAACTATGTGTATACTCTGGTAATGTATCTTACATTGTCCATTGAGTGCGCTGAGATACAACCGGTACTGACATTGATAAATATGCTGGGTCCGTCAACCCTTATATATATATATATATATATATATATATATATATATATATATATATATATATATATATTCGCCAAATGAACGTCTTTATAATATTGATTGATAGGAAGTGTAGCAAATTAATAAGAGAAAAAAGAAAAAAACCCAGAAAAAGTACTGGTGTAGAAATATTGAAGTTAGCAATTTGTCGCCGTCTAAATACATGTAGTTAGAAGGAGAGATAAAAGAGAAGGAAAGCGACAAATAAAAATGAATAGGAGTAATAAATTAACCCTTACATCCACTATCATTTTCAAATAGTTGTGTAAATAATCCAGCATTTGGAGGGATTTAGTAATATAACTAACGACCTCATTATTAAAATGGCGTTTGTAACATAACATAGCAAAGGTTCTTACATAAAATTATGATGGAATGTTTTTAGATGAATATAAAAATTCTAACATAAACAAAAGGGCTGACAGAGAAGTTGGGGGGAATGGTGCGTATAACTATAAAAACATAAAACTTATATACATATTTTTCTATTTATCGAGGAATGAATAAAAATAAATTCCTTTAATATACGAATGTTTACAAACATACTTATAATTCGGAAGAGTTCTATTTAGATGGACATATATATGAATCGCAGAGCCACGAAGGCTATAGCACCCCCCACCCCCACCAAAAAACAAAGCAAAACAAAACAAAAACAAACAAACAACAGAAACAAAAACAAACTTTCCATTAAAAACAATAATAGTGAGGTAGAGTGTAAATAAATATTTCGGTGTGTGTTTTAACACAACTAATAACTAATATATATATATATATATATATATATATATATATATATATATATATATATATATATATATACATATATATTACATATATATACACACACAAACACACATATATATATGTATATATATATATATATATATATATATATATATATATATATATACATATATATATATATGCATATACATATATATATATATACATATATATACACATATATATATATATATACACACACATATATATATACATACATATATATATATATATATATATATATATATATATATATATATATATATATATATACACACACATATGTATATATATATATATATATATACGTATGTATGTATGTATGTATGTATGTATGTATGTATGTATGTATGTATGTATGTATGTATGTATGTATGTATGTATGTATGTATGTGTGTGAGTATGTATGTATGTATGTATGTATGTATGTATGTATGTATGTATGTATGTATTGTGTGTGTGACTGCGTTCGTGGTTCATATTATTTGCCTCCCCCTTATTTAAAAAGATCTCCGAAACCCCTAAGATAAATAGAGTAGTGAAGAAGGAAAAATCCGAATTAGTACCAATGTGTGGGGGATGGGTTAAAAGGGAGAGAGAATAAGAGAATAAGAGAGAGGGAGAGAGAGAGGGGGAGGGAATAAGAGAGAGAGAGAGAGAGAGAGAGAGAGAAAGGAAAAGAATATGATTATAGATGCAAAAACCAAATATTTACTATTCATTTTATCGTGTAATAAAGTGAAAAAGAAATTTCCGTCCTGTAACAATGTTTACAAACTTGTTTAACTCCAAGATAGTTATCGTAAGAGGAAATTTATGGAGCGTACCTTTGTGTCTGACTAAGTAAACCTATTACATGAGGGCCATAGCAGTAAAGGAGAATAAATAAATATAGCGGAGATGGTGAAAGGATGACGAATAAGTAAAATAAATTATATATATATATTTATATATATTTGAAAGAAATAATTTAAGTTAAAACCCCATACTTTCGGGTTCAGTCCCATTGCGTAGCACCTTTGGAAAGTGTCTCCGCCAGGAGTTCAAAGACCACGACACATAGGAACAAAAGTAGTTTTTTTCCTATTCTTCATCACGTCTATATTTCTATTTCTTCTTCCATCACTTATTTTATTTTCTGGCGAAGGACTAACATCCGAAAGGTTAAAACTCAATTCCTATTAGGTAAAAGAAAAAAAGGAAAAGATCTCTTCAGTCACGTATGATCATGGGTTGTGCACATAGAAAGTTTTACTTCAAGGCACAAGCTCGGGCAAGGTGTTTTTCTTTGTGAAAGATCAGCAGTCACCCATACATACCAGTCTTCGTTTTCCATGCCACCAATGTCTAAGGGAAAGGCAAAGGCCGAAGCAACTTGGCCGCAGTGACGTCGCAACCCATTACTACAGCTGGGTGATTTGGAGCAATACCAAATAAAGTGTCTTGCTCAAGGACACAACGCATCACCTAGTCCAGGAATCGAATTCACAACCTCATGATTGTGAATCCACCTCTCTAATCACTAGCCTGAGTTTCTCAAACTTTTGCCCCCCCCCCCCTCGTGGACACGTAATACCCTCAGTACCCCACCCCTATTTCCAGAGGGACCCGCCAACATACAAATTCTAAATAATATATAATAAATAAAATCGTTAATTTATATATAATAAATAATATAATATATACTATGTATAAATAAATATTTTGTTTTTTATTTTAATATATTTATATATAAAATGTATCATTTGATATTTAATATACTATTCTATCATCTCTACTCCCCCCCCCCTTAGGCCCCATTACCTGCTGGACCTTCTCAAGCCCCCCTTTTCCGGCTGAGCGGTAGCGCCCACTTTGAGAACCTCTGCATAAATCATGCGCCTTCACAAAACTGTTTTCCTACTATATCAAGTGTTAAACTAATATATATCACGATTGTACTGTATCGTCCTTCTGTGCTGTTATCCCCGCTGGGTTTTCACATAACAGGCGTGCGTGTGTATGTATGTATACACACACACACACACACACACATATATGTGTGTGTGCCTGTCTACATTTGTGTTTGTGTTTCTGTGTTTATGTCCCGTAACTTATTTATTCTATAAAACAGATCAATACATAAGTATAAGACTTGAAAACATGAATAGCGGGGTCGATATAATGGACAAACTCAAGGCGGTGCTAAATTATAGACACAATCTTCTGACTGAAACGAATAAAAGAGTAAATATCTGTTATATATATATATATATATATATAAATTTTGGGAGAAACAGGGAGCTGTGTGGTTACTCGATAAAGTGTAGTTAAAAATAAAAGGAAAGCACCAGCGGGGGACAATCCCTTCTTCAGTTGTCTGCTGGAGATCACGGACATTTCAACGCATTAAAGATAATATGTTATTGGGGAAAAAAGGAGAGAGTAAAAAAATCAAACAGAAGGAAAGAAAGGAAAAAGAACTCTATCTCAATTAAGGAACACGAGAAGCACATGTATGTATATAAATGACCAGCAGAGAGAGAGAGAGAGAAGTCAAAAACAGCTACTGAACATAAATCCGAGGCTTTTGTTGACGGTATATATATATATATATATATATATATATATATATATATATATATATATATATATCAGGGGCGGTGGAAGCATTTCTGAATTGTGGGGGGGGGGGGGGGGGGATTTGGTAAATTTAGTTGTAGTGATTAGTTTAGCTCTTTGCACTCTAAAATGGTCAGAAAATGTCGATATGTGATAAACATAACATGTAAATTGTAGCGCATATCCAAATAGATGTGTGCTTTGGTAGTTTAGGGAGAAAATATAATTATTGTGTGTGTGGGGGCA
Organism: Eledone cirrhosa; assembly: GCA_964016885.1. Lineage (NCBI taxonomy): Eukaryota > Metazoa > Mollusca > Cephalopoda > Octopoda > Eledonidae > Eledone > Eledone cirrhosa. The sequence goes on along the minus strand of OZ024740.1, from coordinate 140,195,196 downwards.
TGCCCCCCCCCCCCCCCACCAGTTCCACCTCTACTGTGTGTGTATATATATATATACATATATATATACACACACACACACAGTAAAAAGAAAATTAGGCTCTGCACGCAATCCTAAGGGGTTAATATATCGAACTTTTTCGCATTTGGTAAGAAGCTGGCATTATACCCAATTTCTTCACTTCCTATATATATATATATATATATATATATATACATTCTATTATTATGGCTATTGATGAGATTTGTTACTCTAAAGTTTCACTTGCGCACTCACAGGAATGCCAGTCTTGTCTGATGATCCTGTGCGTACCCAGGTGAGACTCCAGGGTAACGAGGCTCATCATTGAGCCATATTAAATGAATATTTAAGCTCTACTTCGGTATTGCCTTTTGGGACCCGAGAGTACCACCAAACTCTTCTCCTCTCTCTGTCTATCACAAAAAACTCTCTTTAATCCCCCTCTCTGTATCTATTAAAATCAATCTCTTTCCCTCTCTATAACTACCACGACACCGACTCCCTTATCCCCCTCTCTATAAATATCTACACTTATCTCTCCCAATCCCCCTCTCTTACCAATCACCCCCAAACTCCCACCTTCTCTATATCTACTACCCGGCACTTTGCAATTATCCCTCTCTATATATCTACAACCAACAAATTCTCCCCCTCTGTATATCTAATATTCAAAACACTCTCCCAATCTCCCTCTTCATATCAAATATCTCCAAACTCTCCTTATCGCCATCTCTATCACACATTGTCGTAATCGTTCTCGCACTATCCATCACAAACTACCCCCTCTATATCTTTTACGACAATGCCTCAACCAGTCCCCCTCTATATATTTAGCAATATTTATCTCTCCCAACCCCCTCAATATCTACAAGCATTGAAATCTACCCCTCTCTATCTATATCTACTACACGACACTCTCTCTCCCAATCCGCCTCACTATATCAATTACCACCAAACTATCCCCCTCTCTATATCTACCATACAACATTCTCTATCTTTCCCTCTCACTCTATCTATCACTACCAAACTCTCCCCCTCTCTATATCTAACAATACCTATCGCTAACAATCCTCTCACCCCATTCATTACCACCAAATTCTCCCGCTCTACATCAATCATACAACACTCTTTCCCAGCCCCCCTCTGTATAACAATTAACGCCAAACTCTCCTCCTCTCTATATCAATTAATACCAAACTCTATCTCTCTCTATATCTACTACACAGAACTCTCGTCCGACCTCCTCACTATATTAGTTAATACCAAATACTTCCCCTCTCTACATCTACTACACGGAACTCTTCCAACTCCCTCTCTATATAAATTACCACCAAACTCTCCCTCTCTCTATATCAACACTCTCTCTCATTCACACAACACTCTCTCTCACACTATCCATTACTACCGAACTCTTCCCATCTCTATATCAATTACCACTTGATATAGACGTGAATTACTTCGCTCCGGACTTTTATATATATATATATATATATATATATATATATATATATATATATATATATATATATATATAAGCTTGCTGATGATTTCTCTCGAATGAAACAGTTCTAGTCCTCTAGAAGCCATTTCTATATTAAATATTTATACTCTGCTATGTATTGAGTACCTTACTTAATGTGGTTAAACTTATATATATATATAAGTCTCAGATGTGAGAAAAACCACAGACCCTCCATCTCAACTCTACTTTTGAAAAGCAGAAGAACTGCGAAACCGGTAAAGGAACCAAATAAATATATATATTTTTTAAAAACATAAGACTCCAGTTGCATTTTCGATTTCATCTCTTTTTCTTTATACTTTCACTCGTGTAGGACACTTCGGTTATTTTTCATTTTGTAAAAAAAACCTCACTTTCTAATATATATATATATATATATATATATATATATATATATATATATATATATATATATATATAATGTTGGCCTGCCCGCCCAGCCAGTGGGATGGCGTTATCTTATGGCTAAAAGAGCACGACGTGCTGTGACCAGCGGCGCCGATTGGCGCCCGACAGACTGGTCGGTCAAGGTGATCAAGGTCATATGTAATGTAGTATAATATATAATATAATAGTATATATATATATATATATATATATATATATATATATATATATATATATATATATATATATAGAGAGAGAGAGAGAGAGAGAGAGAGACATATATATGTCTGTCTGTTTATATATCTATATTTACTAATTCTTTTATACATCTCCTCCCTTTCGTCTTTTTCCGTCTCTTCTCAGAGTATTCCATCTTACAGATGTTAATTCACACAAATTTGACACCAACATGACTCCCCTCCATCCACCAACGCACCTCCATATACACAACATTGACTCCATGCTGGCTTAATGACAACTATTTCCGCATCCGTTACTTCACTTTATAATTGCTATGGAAACTGGCACCTTTGTCACATGGAACTATACTATCTGTTGTATCTTCTTTAGTAGGTAAACTATTACCAGATTACTGAATGGTTAGACAATTACTTACATACATACTTACACACACACACATATATATATGTATACATACACATATATACATACATATCTATACGTACATAAACACACATATTCATACACATACTTATATACACAAATACGGAAGCATGCACGTCTCACACATGTACACTTTACACGGGGCCAATCCCGCTCTCTGAATATCGAATACATTTATCCAAAAAGTAGATCTGGTCAACATCATTGGATGCAAACGAAGTCGCAGGTTTCATATCAGAGTGACCTTCTCCTAGAGAGATGTCTTAATGAAGACTAGAAGTCTCTCGCTCCACAAAAAGAAAAAAAACCTTCATTGGACAGTCGTTGACTCTTCTGTGTTCCTCCGCTCTTTGACATTTTTTTTTCATTTTGCAGGGTGTCCAAAATCACCCTCCTCATCAAGGAAGCTTGGTGGGGTTACCGGTTTAGTCGCCGTCGACCAGACCATGCACACATACATACATACATACATATATACATAAAATCATACTTACTTAGATACATACATACAGATATATGCGTGGATATATTGTAAATCCATATGTACGTTTGCTAAAACAATTTGTACATGGTGTTAATTGATATAGTGAGAACTCTCTCTTCAGGACGAACCTCTAAGTAACTCTACTAGTTTCTGTAGAGAAAGACCAGTGGTTTAACCACAAACATTTTTTACACAGTGAGTCTAAATCCATGTTTAATAAACATACGTCTTTGGACTTATTTACGATTTACAATGTTATAACATTTATAATATCATAACACTTTCTATAAGAATTATTTACATTATGAAAAATACTTTTCATTGAAACTACGAATCAAATTATTATATCAACTTTAGAAAAATATGTACTCTACTCTTGAATACCTACGACCTCAATACAATATTTTTTACAATATGTTCTTATACATAGAATGTATAAAATTCTGTAACCGCCCCATATTCCTAAAAAAACGTATCCTCTTGATTGGTTAATCAGAAACCCAAACTAACGGTGTCTTTCATTAACACTTTTAATACCAAATCACTCAAGATTATCCCAGTTTCTTTGATACGTAGGTTTTTCTAGGTCGCCCAATTCTTCTGGAAGAGGAAATTACTAGTAGTTTATCACTGTCGTTTTATGTTGACAAGAAGTAAAAGAATGATGTTCCCTTAACGATGATGCCGTTAGAGATCTTATTCCTGACAGGGTCGTGGGGGCAGAGACCTCAAACTCTCCCTCCAGCGGGTCTTGTAAGAAGCAACCGCCTCCAACTGATCCGATTGGATTCCCTGGCATGACCAGCCAAACTCATGGATGTTATCCAACCATCTTGCTCGGGTCTACTCCTGGGTCTCTTGCCGGTTGGTTTTACGCGTAAAATCTGTCCAGCAACTCTTTCCTGAGACATTCTAACCACATGCCCATGAAATTTAACGTGTAAGTGGCTCAGCATTTCACAAGCACGTATGTCATTAACGTAGTCCTCGTTGAGATTCAGTGTAACACAGTGTGTGACAAGACAGGCCCTTTGAATTACAGATACAACGCATTTTTGCTAGCTGTGTAGACTGGAGCAACGGGAAATGACATGTCTTGCTCAAGGACACAACGCGCCGTCGGAAATCGAAATCAGGAATTTACAATTGCGAGCTGAACATCATAACCACTAAACCACACACATTTACAAATAAAATAAAACAAAATAAAATAAAGATTTTGGATTGTAATTATGAGGCAAATGATTTGATATGAGATCATGCGTTGGAATTAAAACTACTGTTGTTATTTTACCCAGATCATCTTTGATACAGGTTTTTCAGTCGTGATCATCTAGATGTTTATTCTTTCAGACATTATATCTTAGTCCGACTAACGACTCCACTAATTTGCCGTTACGTAAAGTATAATCGTATTTTAAATAATATATAATTGAAAGAAAAACAGTTTCCACCTGTATTTCTAATGTTGATAACCTGAACAAGGCGCCAGATAGGAATACAGCGCGGGTTTTATATATATATATATATATATATATATATATATATATATATATATATATATATATATATATATATATATATATATATATATATATATATATATATATATATATATATATATATATATATATATATATATAGCGTGGGACGAGGGTCGATACAATCAGTGTCATTGTTATTTAATAATTCATAAGGATACGTTCCTTTCTCTCTCAAACTGTTGATAGTATCAGATGAATATTAAAAATGTAAACGGAACTTATTGACAGGGCTCATTCACATAATGGTAGCCGGTTGACTGCGGAAATGGGTCGAGTCGTTAGAACGTCACACTTCCGGATCATGTAAACAGATCTCACCATTTCTCAATTTTGCATAAGCTTCCATGTATGAATTTATGGGTCCGTAAATCCTGATGGAGTTCTAGGGGAATTTTACTACCAGGCGGAGCCCATCCCTATCTATGTCTGAACACAGCCGGTTTCTTCTTCTTCTTCTTCTTCTTCTTCTTCTTCTTCTTCTTCACCCACATATTCCTGGCAGGGTCATGGAGGCAGAATTCTTAAACACTCCTTCCAATGGACCCTGTCAGAAGCAATCGTCTTCTTCTTACACTGAGAGGGGAAGAGAGAAAGAGAGAGAGAAAAAAATATATAAAGAGAGAGCGAGGAGAAAGAGAGAGAGGGAGAGAAAGAGAGAGAGAGAGAGAGAGAGAGAGAGAGAGAGAGAAAGAGAGAGAGAGAGAGAGAGAGAGAGAGCGAGAGAGAGAGAGAGCGAGCGAGCGAGAGAGAGAGAGGGAGGAATAATCGTCTCCAGTACTGAACATTCTTTTTATCGAATCGATCTCGAAAGAATCAAAAGTAAAGTTGACCAAGTTTTTGAACTCAAATCGAAGAAAGCCGGAACGAATACGGCAAAGCACTCCATCCTTAGTTAAATATAATGTCCAGAACTATATCTACGTTAGCTGGGACTCTCATCCATCGTGTCACTAGTTCAAGTTTTCTTACTGAGATAGTGTAGTATCAATGGCCAAGACAATCAACTCTCAATGACAGAGTTAATACAGCTAATCTGAAGGTACGTGGTTTAGTGGCTAGGGAGTCCAGATCATGATCGTAAGGTCGTAAGTTTGGTTTTCGGCCGCGCGTTTTTATCCTTGAGCAAGGCACTTTATTTATCATTGTTCCGGTTCACTCAGCTGGCAAGAAACAAAACAAAAAAACTTACCTGTAATTTTAGAGGTCAGCCATGTCAAACACTGTCATGTTGAATCTCCCTGCTATTTACATTAAGAGAACATGTGTCTGTGAAATGCTTTGGCTCTTGAGCATCAATTTCACGAGCAGGCTGTTGATCCAACAATTGGAAAACATGTCATTGGAACTGAATGAGGTCCAGTAATAACACAGTTAATAGTAATAATAATTGTTTATACTTTAGGCACAATGCTAGTAATTTTTGGGGGAGAGGAAAGTCGATTAATTCGTGCCCAGTGCGTTTCTGCTACTTTATTTTATCGACCCCGTAAAGGTGAAAGACAAAGTTAACCTCGGCGGGATTTGAACTCAGAATGGCAAGGACCGTAACTCTATACGTCAAAGCATGGCGTCCGACTCTCTACAGATACTGCCAATCCACCGCCCTAATAATAATTGTTTCTACTTTAGGCACAAGGCCAGCGATTTGATGGGGAGGGGAAAGTCGATTAAATCGGCTCCAGTGCATTACTGGTACTTTATTTTACTGACCTGATAAATAATAATAATAATAGTTTCTTTATTTAACAATATTGGTTCCTTTATTAGCCACACATATCTCGAATTAAGAAAAAAATAAAGACGGTACAGGACGACTCAATGTGAGTTTTAGTGTGTAAAAATGTTATAACAAAACTAAAAAATAAACATTAAAAAATCAATCAAAATAAAAGCCCCAACAAGAGGAAGGGAGTTCGTCGAGGGTCATTAGAAATCTAATAAAAGGCCACGAGCATCCTGACCATTGGGGTAAGTGCCCCTTTCCAGCTGTCCTCCTCAAGTAAACAGGTGTATACTCAGAGAAGGCATATTCAATCGGGCTATGCCCGCCACTCTCACCCAGCTTTCAACAAAGTGTTTGAAAGGTAGCACTTCCACCTTCCCACTGATTTTCCTCTTCAAGTGAAACCTTAAAAAGTTAAATAGGGCTTCGCTGAAGAGGAAAGTATTTGTTTTCAACCCTTTCAAACGCGTTCACCACACGACCTCTTTCACCATGGTAATCAGGCAGATAAAAACTGTCTCTTTCCCGGCTGAAGGAAGACGGCGCGGTGATCTTCAGGATAAACTCAGTTGATAGCCGGATCCATCCTACGCGTAACAGCAGGTGTTCGACATAAATTCATAAATCAGCAATGCTCGGAGACTCGTTTTTTTTGTTTTTCCGTTTTGGAGGATTCCCTCGCGTCTTCACTGCGAGACGAAGGTTTACCGATGTCGGAAAGTGTTGATCCGGATATGGGTGTGTGTGTGTGTGGTGTTTGTGTGAGTGTCAATGTGTGTTTGAATGAAAGGGAGGAGAGAGATCTGAGTTGGGAGACCCCCGGATGGGTTCGTTGATGCCTTCTGCCCCTGGTGCTCCTTTCGGTGGCGCTTTTGTTTCTGTCTTAGGTGTTGGTATTAATTTTGCTGCTGCTGGTGCTGCTGCTGCCGTTGGAGTTGTTGTTATTGTTATTGTTGGGGCCTTGGCATTAGCAGCAATAGGGCTCTGGAGTTCCTTGCTATTTTTTGCTGAGGTCAAAAAGTTCTTAGGTGGCTGCTTTTGTCAGGGGAAAATAATACAATATGAAAATATGCAACATAAGGAAGAACAAATAAGTAGTGTAAATGTTAATAAACAAATTTCTTTATAACAAACTACTGTTTCTTTATTTTAGCGTATTTGAAGAAAGTAACGTGGTGGTGGTGGAGGAGGAAGATATGGAATCGGAACAACAGCGAATGTACGCGGTCGTAGGCCAACATTTTACAATAATCTTCAGTTTGCCTTGCCCTTGATAGAATATCTGCTAAAAGATAACGGATGGTATGAAAAGGATTGCTCTGATGCAACAGCCTAGGTCATCAGATCATTCATCTCATCACGTTGATGTCATCAACACAAACAACTGACTGTGGGTGATATAATACTAGCGCATATATATATATATATATATATATACATTTATACGAATGCTTGTATGTATGTATGTATGTATGTATGTATGTATGTATGTATGTATGTATGTATGTATGTATGTATGTATGTATGTATGTATGTATATATGTATGTATGTAATTAACTATATAGTGTTTTCGTAAACCAACTGGGCATTACATCATACAATGTGTTTAATGACGTCAGAAAACCACACCTTGCCCTTCTATGACTTTGTTTGTTACCACTTCACTATCCAATGTCAAACAAACATAATTAGGTGCAAGCTGTTATTGATTTTGTTGTTGACAATGTTGCTATTGTTAATTATGGTGTAAGCAAGTGGTTTAGTGATTAAAGTGTTCAACTCACGATCGTGAAGTCATCAGTTCTATTCCCGGCGGCAGGTTGTTTCCTTGAGTCAAATATCAAATTTCACATTCCTCTTGCCCACTCATGAATGGAGCTACGTGGTCTATTTGTAAGGTTGTTGGACTTAAGATCATAATGTTGTGGGTTCGATTCCTGGGCTGGGTTGCGTGTTGTTTTCTTGAGCAAAACACTTCATTTCACGTTGCTCCAGTATACTCACCTGAAAATGAGTACCAACAATATCTGGGGCTTTAACCTTGCGATGGACCGACGTCCTGTCCAGGGGGGAAGTCTTGTTCTGGCTTACAAACTTTAGACTGAGACTTAGACTCGTCCACTCAGCTGGTAAAAATGAGATGTACTTGTGATTCAATGGGCCAGCTTTGTCACGTATCGTGTCACGTTGAATCTTCCAGAGAATTTCTTTAAGAATACATGTGTCTTTGGAATTCTCAGCCACTTTGACGCCAATTTCACGAGCAGGCTGTACTGTTCATAAAAACTGGAATATTCGTGGGTCAGAACTGATATAGGTTCAACATACACTTTGTTAATTATAATGGTAGTACTGGGAGAGGTCATGATATCTATTTAAGCTTACAATCTGCACAAATAATAGATGGTGCTGGATCCTTCACCAGTTTTGATGTTGAGCATTCAGTTGTTCGATCAAGTGAACACTCGACTCAGGAAAATAAGGTGCAAATTACTGAGTAATCTACTGACACGTGTATCCTTAATGTAATTATCAGGCAAAATAAGTATAACACCACATGTGACAAGGCTGGATCTTTAAATTACAGCAGAAATTCATCGAACGATTTTCCACAGTTTCCGTCTATCCAATTTCATTAAGAAGTCTTGAGTTGACCAGAAGCTTTGCCTCGCAATGGAATCGAACCCGATAACTCATGATTGCCATGCCTACCTTCAATTACACACACACATACACACACACACATGCACGCACGCACGCACGCACGCACGCACGCACGCACGCACGCACGCACGCACGCACGCACGCACGCACACACACACACACACACACACACGCGCGCACACAGACACACACGCACACACAAACATGCACACACACACACGCACACACACTACGCACGCGCGCACGCGCATACATACATATTCATATTTCTGTATCCTGAACATAACGATTCTTCGTGTATCTGATAATATCACAGCATATGTAGCTTGATGTTCCTATCCATGAATTTGTGATATATCACATTTTAATAGATAATTCATTATCATCATATCTAAACTGATATCTGACACATATCATATGATACGCAATCTTTTACCGACCACACAACAAACTAAGATTAACCCACACCTTGTTAATACTCCGCACGTTTTCACAATCTATATTTCACAACCAATATAACATTTGTTGTTTTGTAACCTAACTTTCGGTGTATACTGTGTTGGTGTATATATTTTTTCTCTGACCTCGCGTCGGTGTGCGTGAGTCTGTGTACACTCACTCACACTAATTGTGTTGACCGACCGAAATTCTACAGATTTGATGATGAGATTAGACCTGTCCAGCGTCTTTTACAGCTATTGAGAGATAGAGACTTGATAGATTTATGACCCTGACAGAAGACGATAGCAGTTGACGTGTTTTTGGCTGCTGATTCTTCATATGGGGAACAGAACTCTAGTGAGTGAACATCGTTAGTTTTTTCTCCCTCAAATCAAAGATTTGAAGACATTTCATTATTCACCTGATGAGATCAGTGATAATCGATCATGACGACACGATCGATCTATCTCTTATTGAAACATGTGTCGTGATTAAAATGATTGGAAATTTATACCATGCCTTCGGGTCTTTATTTTGATACAAATACTCCGTTTTACATCATCTAGCTGTTTCCATAAATGGAATTGGAGATATACAAAAGCGTGGAGAACTTAATATTGCTAACAAAAGTTTATTGGAGCGTATGACACAACCAATAATACACCTTACTATATATGTACATATACATGTATGTATATATGTATACATGCATGTACACACACATATATATATTGAAACGAAAAGGGACATCTGTTGGTATTAGTTGCATTCTAGGTATAAATGCAATGTTTCCCTTACCATCGCGGGGGGTGGGGTGGTGGTGGTGGTGGTGTTGGAAAATCGGTAATTTATATATATATATATACCCATCAAATACATGTTTCCTTGTGGTTGATTGGATGGTATACACGTCCTCTGATGAGGGTTCAATAAGATCCACAAATCGATTAAAGATGTTTATCATTTTTCAATTTGCAGGGAAAATCGGTCTCTTGATAAGCTTGAAGCCTCATGGATAATGCAAGGATTAAAAATTCCCACAAAGTGCAAGCGAAACTGTCAACAGTCGGGACTAGAGAAATATTGGTAACATTTATCTATTATTTCTTCAAACTTACATTTTAAACTTAGCTCCGTTTAATTGATTATTTATTCAGTTAATTTCTAGGGAATAAGAAGAAAAATTGGGTAAGTTTTATCTGACTTCTTCAAACTTATAATTTTAATATAGCTCTGATTTAATATAGCTCTGATATATCTATATATATCTATATCTATATATATATATATATATATATATATATATATATATATATATATATATATATATATATATATATATACATGCTACTGTACGTCTGTATACATATATGTATGTACATATACATACATACTTACATTTAAGTAAGTGCCGTACTAAGAGTGAGAAATGAAATTTCGTTTCATTCTATTCCATTTATCGTTTTCGGTGCGCCTGGCCGACTGAACTCACTCGATATGCAAATTAGGCTGCTCAGCCGTTAATTTTCATAAGGAAAGTATATACTTTCGGACGTTCAACCATCTGGCAGAAAGGTATACGGTGCTGACGATAGCTAACAAGCTTGAAACTAGTACATCGTTCCTGTGTCAGTGTTGAACAAAAAGGTGACGTGGTTGCCTAAACACTGTACGGCGTAAATCAGGCTGTTCGTTTGTTTACAAACGAACAAAGCGAACATTATAATAAATGTTCGGTAAACTGATACGTGCATATATGTATGTGTGCCTGTATGTATATATATGCATGCTACTGTACGTCTGTATACATATATGTATGTACGTATACATACATACTTACATTTAAGTAAGTGCCGTACTAAGAGTGAGAAATGAAATTTCGTTTCATTCTATTCCATTTCTGATTAATATTTATCTATTTAATTCATTCATCCATTGAGCCACACCGTTGACGGTAGTCTACATTCATATATGTATCTATGCTTATGTTTAAATATATATGTTCCTTATGACTTTGTTCTAACTCCCTTAGGTTGAGTAAAATTAGGCGGTAACTTCTAGCAATGAACTTACTGACCACCAGTCTACCCTTCACAACACTTCTATCTTGACTGCTAGCCACGTGATAATTTTCACCCGTTTCGAATTTGTTACTGGCAGCAATCACTTTGGAACAAATCGGTCCTAACTGAGGGAGTCTTTTGATAAGCTTGAAGTCTCATGCCACTATAAAACTGACCCCTAAGAAACATATGTTCAAGTTTAATGAAAAAACATATGCCCAAGAGGAGGGAGCAGCCATTGGCGTCAGCATTGCAGGTAATATAGCTAACCTCTTTATGGTATGGTGGGACAGATGACTTAAGGAACGCTTAGACGACAACCCTGACTATGTACTCCCGCTACGTAGATGACATAAATATCATAGTAAAAAGACCCCCACTGGAGAACAGTCAGGAATTAGAGAAGAACACCATGGGAAACTTCCAAGAAATAGCTAACTCTATCCACCAGAGTATTAAAGTTACTATAGACTACCCAAGCAAACACCCCAACCATAGATTACCCGTACTAGACACAGAACTCTGGCTGGAAACTATTAGTAATAGAACGCAAATCCTCCATTTGCATTATGCCAAACCCAAGATCTTGATCCATCGAAATTCAGCTGTTTTGGATCACATTAAAATCAATATACTGATTGCAGACTTAGTAAGAGTAATGAGGAACGTGTCTCGCGTGTGCAACCCTAAAGAATTAGAGAGACACATACAACACTTCATCGATCGCATGCAGTTCTTTCGTTACAATTAGAGAAATAAGATCAGGGTATATAAAGGAGCCAGGACCAAATGGGCAAAGATTGTAGAAAACGATGCAAATGGGACTTGCACCATGTATAGGAGAACATCTTGGAATAGAATAGAAATGATTAGGAATAAGGCAAATAAAATTAACTCATGGTATGATAGCAATAAATACCAGAGTGTAATGTTCGTCAATACAACCCCTACAGGCGAACTAGCTTACAGATTTAGAAGGTCCCTAGACAAGCTCAAATTAAATGTTAACATTTTAGCATTTAAACCGGCCGTATCTGGCCAGAATTCTCTCACCTCTTTCAAACTGGTTGTAACTGGCCACACATACTGATGTTAAGGTATTGTTCTCAAATAAATATCAAAATCTCATAGATTCGATATTATGTGAGGTAAAGCCTTTACTATGAAAATATAATAGTATATATCGTAAATGCTAAAGGGTTAAGACCAGGCAGTCCCATAAAAACCCTAACAAGGAAATCACATCCTTTTCAAAGAACCCCCTGCACTGATCCATTCTATTTCTCTATGTAAGAATTTCTTTCTGTCATCTTAATTTGTTTTTTATGTTCTTAGTTAAAATTGCCACCTTTCCCCTACTCTTTAAAAGTCTCCTCACTATATTTCTGTCGGTATAAACACATTGAGGTTAAACCTTCTCAATCGCAATTTATTTTTAAGTAACTCTGTTTTTTCTTATATATTAATATTTAAAAAAAATATATATGAAAGAAAATAAATGTACATGTGTATGAGTAAGTGTATATATATCTATATATGTGTATGTGTATGTCAATACTCATCTTTTTCCATTTATCTGAGGGTTCTAAACCCCATTATCAGGCTAAAATTTCTTTAGTAAAAAATACGGTGAAAGCTATTCTATTTTCTAATTTCAAACCTGCTCACTGTTTCAAAACATACTTACTTGTTATATATATATATATATATATATATATATACACACACACACACATGTATGTGTGTGTGTGTTTGCGCATGTGTATGTCTGTAAATCTATAGATAAATGTGTGCTTGTACGTATTTGATACAACCTTAGTTATTTCTTACTTGCGTTACACACACACACACACACACACACACACACACACACACACACACACACACACACACACACACACACACACACACACACACACACACACACACACACACACACACACACACACACACACACACACACACATATATATCATATTATTTTTATTGACTGAACTAGTGATTAAGTAAAAAATCCCAGTCGTGTCTGTACAGCGGTAACCATAACACAGGGCTGGCTTAAGATCAGATATGTAGTTACAGTAGGATGGTTTTATAGCCCAGTGGCGCCACTAGTTCGACACTATATATGCTACTAAGTAATGGGTGTTGTCATGACAATCCGTGGTACAGTAGCAATGTGTCAACAGTTTGTTTGGGTATCAAGGTTTCAATTCAAGATTGTTAAGTACATCAGTTTTGATGGGTCCTTCATTAGTTTCGACGGTGAGCATTGGGTTGTTCGTTCAACTGGAGATCCGGCACTATACCCTTCTAAGATACGGATGTTGCTATGAATATCCGTGCTGTAGTAGCAAAGTCTCTAAGGTTCATCTATATGCGGCGGTTTCAGTTGAGACTTCAAATTACATCTATGGTGAATTAGTGTGTATGTAAGTGGTTTATTATTTCACAAACACGGGTATACTTAACATAATTCTTAAGCATAATCAGTGTGACACAGTATGTGACAAAGCTGGACCTTTTACAAGAACAACCCACGCGAAGGGTTTGCAAACAGTTTCTGCTTATTCATTTTTCCTAAAAGGCTTGGGTCAATTCGAGGCTATGGTCAAAATATTTGCCATAAAAAGTTGTTACGCAGTGGGATCGAACCTGGAACCTCATGATTGTGAAGCGAACTTCTTAATCACTCTGCTATATCTGCATTCATACATCTATTTTCACACTTTAGTGAAAGACATTAACATCTGCTGTAGTTGCAGTTATTGCTATAATAATCAGACCGATAGTCTAATATGTTCCAGTTGTGGTCCCCAGGACGACATTATATAGGGAATCATTCTTTTCTAAGACGGCTATGACGATTTTGAGGGAGATTTGATTCCTTTTTCTATGAAGTTGTGCAACTTTATAAAAACTACTTCTTTGATCACATCCCACGAATATAGAAGCTATTTTGTTAGGTGAGAGAAGGAAAAGCGAAAGGACTCGATTGTCATATAGGACCAAGGAATCTACATTTCCTTTGGTCTTTCCATTGCTGGTAATATTTATCGGTGGTAACCCCTGGAAGAAAGAGGCGGGATTTGAACTCAGATCGAAAAGAGCCGGATTAGATAACGCAAAGCATCCCGTTTGAACACATCGCCTCTTTGACTTATACTTTATATAGATTGTAGAGTCCATTTCTCTAGGTAATTAGTATGTATGAGCACGTAACTCCTGATGGAAGCATAGGAGTGTCGTAGTGACATACAGTTTGTCTTGCGCACTTTATACCTGGTGGACCCCATCTTCTCTCCAGGTCTGAACACTGTAGAGTTCTTCCAGAGAGAGAGAGAGAGAGAGAGAGAGAGAGAGAGAGAGAGAGAGAGAGTACATCTTTTTATCGATCTCGAAATGATGAAAGGAAAATTTAACCTCGGTGGGATTTGAATTCAGAGACACAAGTGACTTCTGCAGGACTAGTACTGTTTTATTCCATAATGAAAGCACACACACACACACACACACACACACACACACACACACACACACACATATTTATGTATAGAAATATATATGTATAGACATACACACATACACACTAATAAATGCTAACTATGTATGTTAATATCTTCTAGCCATCAACCATATGTCACAACTGACACCTTTGGATTATTTTGCTTTGTTTTACACCTCACTCGATACTTTTGAACTACCAAAATATCAAC
>OZ024740.1:140160006-140175006 GCA_964016885.1 Eledone cirrhosa | reverse complement strand
GTAACATCCATACCTGCATACAACCAAAACACACACACACACACACACACACAGACACACACACACCCAAACACACACACACACACACACGCACGCACGCACGCACACATATATATACAAGCTAATGTCTAAATTATAACGAAAGTCGTACTTAAAATTAATAAAACTAAAAGAACATACATACATATGCATATAAATACATACACACACACATACATACGTATATACATATATACACATATACATACATACGCACATACATACATTATATCCGTACTATTGTACCTGTGATTTGAGAGTGATTTGACAGCAGTTTTGAGCATGTAGAGTAATATGGTTGAGGCCCACGCATTGGCTTCACAGCTAGGTGTACCGAGGCAATCCAAAGTTGATTTTATAGCTCTAGATACACAGAAAGAATTAAGTGAGCTTTTAATGAAGCAACCCGTCTGTGGAAAGGAATCCATGCAATATACTTCCGATTTGCATGCAAGCAAGCATTCATCCATCCAATCTATTTATCTATATATCCATCTATACATTCATACATGTATGCATAAACATAATATTACACACACACACACACACACACACACACACACACACACACACACACACACACACACCTATATATATATATATTTATTTATTTATTTATTTATTTATATATCTGTCTGTATGCGTAATATATACATACAGGCAAACGGAAAATACAATTTTATATGTACACACACACACACACACACACACACACACACACACACACACACACACACACACACACACACACATACACTCACACACACGTGTAAGTGTATGTTTGTGTGTAAATACTTGTATATATATATGAAAACCAAACGTGTTTTTAGAAATTATTTTCTTTGTATGTGCTTAATGTGATTTATATCCAGAACGGCTTAGTGTCATCTTACGTATTGTGTGATTTATGTGTGAAATGTAATCCTATTATGTACACACACACACACACACACACACACACACACACACACACACACACATATATATATATATATATATATATATATATATATATATATATATATATATATATATATACACATATATATATATATGTCTACGTATATATATATATATATTCGTAGACACCCCCATATTTATATATATATATATATATATATTCGTATATATATATTCGTAGACACCGCCATATATATATATCTATCTATCTATATATTTATATATATATATATACACACATATACACATACGTAAAATTGGAAACCTAGACCAGATCTGTTGGCCAGACATTGTGAACGAGCATACGACTTGTTTGTGTCACATACATTATTATAAATAGTTGACATTTTATCGGTAACTGTTAAGGAATTAGAAAGTGGTAGTTATATATTTGTTTTGGATGCAGGTGTGTATGATATTACGTCGTTAAAGTGTCTGCAGGTGTGTCTGTTAGCGTTTTGTGGTTGTTTGGGGTGTTTATCGGGATGTATAAACGTGTGTGTACCTATGTATGTGAGTGTGTATGTGTGTGCCTGCCTGTTTGAAGGCACGTGTTTTTGTGAGTATGTGTGATTTTTATATATTTTTATCTGAAGGTGTGTATATTTATATGAGTGTGTGTGTGTGTGTGTGTGTGTGTGTGTGTGTGTGTGTGTGTGTGTGAGTGTGTGTGTGTGTGTGTGTGTGTGTGTGTGTGTGTGTGTGTCTTTGATGCTTCTTTAGATCTTTAGGTTTGTTTTGGATTGTTCGACTACAGCTATGCTGGAGCACCGCTTTCAAGTGTGTGAATGTTTCTAAGTTTTTCGGAATTCATGTATGCATGCTTGTGTGGCAATATTTTTTTTACATATATAAAGGAACTTTACCCGATTTTCTAAGCTATTTATAGTAATCGACTGTATGTCGACTATCTGTCCTTGTCTGAGCATAATATATATATATTTATAAGATATAGGAAGCTCAGACATCAGAAAATAGTATCCTTTTTATATATATGTACAATATATATTTCTATAATGTTATCTGTTTATATACATATATATATATTTAATTTTGAAGTGCATACACACACAGACATAAACCGGCAACCCCACCAAGTTTACTTGGTGCGGAGGGTGATTTTGGACACCCTGCAGGACAAAATACAAAACCTGACAAATGGCGGAAGAACTCATAAGAGTCAACGGCCATACAAAAGTGTGTAAATATGTATATACACATGTACATATGTATGTATATGTATATGTGTATATACATGGGTGCATGTGTGTATAGATGCGCGGGGACATAAAAAGAGTCGGGTTGGACACCTGATCGCGCGGATAAACCACTGGAAGTGAAGGACCACTAGCCTTTGTCAAGGCATTCTTCTTGGAGAAGGCAACTCAGGAAACTGGGATAACTCCGATATAAAACCTGCGGCTCAGTAGTTACCGATGATGTTGATCTTTTCTTCTTTTCGGGTTATAGCTACTGTCGCTCAGAGAGTGGGATTGGCTCAGAGCACAGTCTTTCCTCACTTTAAAAAATATCTTCACGCACAGGCATTGCACGATAGAATTAATTAATAATTATTAATAATGGTATATCGTGCAATGGCCATACTCGATAACAAGGGGGCAGCCATCATATATATATATATATATATATATATATATATATATATATATGTAGATAAATCTACCAAAATAAACGGTAGTGTCCAATCCGTATGAAGAACTCAATGCAATCCAAATATAGAAGATATCATGAAAAGAGAAAATCCATTCAAAATTTAACGATAAAAATCATAGGAAAACAGGGTCAAGATAAATTAATAAAAACATTGAAATAAAAACAAAGAACAGGTTCCTTATATGAAAGAAATCATCATTTTACGATCGTTTCTGGGATATATATGTGTGTTGATATGTATATCATGTTAAAGACCTATGTAAAAAAATATATGCCATCTTCAGAAATGATTTTTTCAATATAAGGAACCTGTTCTTTGTTTTTATTTCATTGTTTTTATTAATTTATATATATATATATATATATATATATATATATATATATATATATATATATATATATATATATATATATATATATATATATATATATACTTATATACTTAACAAAAAGTTATCGTTCTACATGGCTGAATACAATAAATGTAATCTGAGTTTTTCGAACATTAATAATAATATTCGATACGTTTGCAATTATATGCAAACAGCCTCTTTTAAGCCATGTCAGTAGAATGAGCCCCTCATTCTTGCTCTTGTGTTACATGCCATCACTAGAACAAGAATGAGGGGCTCATTATACTGACATGGCTTAAAAGAGGCTGTTTGCATAATTGCAAACGAATCGAATATTGTTATTATTATTCGAAAAGCTCAGATTACATTTATATATATATATATATATATATAAACAGGCACGTACAAAAAAAAAAAAACCTTTTAAAGGGAGACTACTCTTTATCCACCTAACCTTAACACTTTGATATTAGAGATAGAACAGATACTCTATACCATTTCCTGTCAGCATGACTTGGCAAGCTATTTAGAACACTGGTTTAACCGCTTTACTTCCCTCCGAAGAAGAGATATTATCTCGAGAATTAAGGACATTTAAATAAATCTAAGGTAAAAGACTAATTGTCAACAAAATCTTTTGCATTTGCATTCTTTATTCTATGTCCATACCTGCATTGTTTTGGCTTTATTATACATATACAAACGTTTATATATATATATATATATATATATATATATATATATATATATATATATATATATATATATATATATATATATATATATATATATATATATATATCATAGACACCCTATATATTTCCAGGGGTACTTAGTACCTGTGGCGATATTAACTTCTTTTAATATTCTCCGTTATGTAGAGAACAAATCTGTTTAGCTGCTATTTTTAGTGGCGAGATAGACAACATGTCTATGTTTACTTCCGTTTCTACTAAGGGCTGGTTCATGCATAGGTCAAATTTTCGGCCCCATTCGATCCTGTGCTAGCTGGCAGAAGGCAATATATTTTGCCGTTCCCGGGACTTTTTGTCCTAGGAAAGGAAAATGCTTTCTGATGATCTAAACTTTTCTATTGGAGGTCCCTAGGGATCTCCAATCTTTTGTGAAGTGAAACCGTTCGGTAAAAGCAATTGGAATAGGTAAATATTTAAATTATATTTTTTAATTTATTTAAAAAAATGATATATATATATATATATATATATATATATATATATATATATATATATATATATATATTAGAAAGTGAGGGTTTTTTTACAAAATGAAAAATAACCGAGGTGTCCTACACGAGTGAAAGTATAAAGAAAAAAAAAGATGAAATCGAAAATGCAACTGGAGTCTTATTTTAAAAGAAATATATATATTTATTTGGTTCCTTTACTGGTTTCGCAGTTCTTCTGCTTTTCAAAAGTAGAGTTGAGATGGAGGGTCTGTCGTTTTTCTCTGATATTTTTTAATGTGTATTTGGTGTATACGTTCGTATGTGTGCGGGTAGATGTGTTGCGTGGGTTTATGTATGTGTGCGCGTGTTTATGTGTACAGGCATGTACGTGCATGTATTTGTACATATCTGCACAAATATATGTATATATATATATATTAATGAATATTCTAAGTGTATATACATATATATATAAGGAGGCACGTGACCCAGTGATAAGGGTGTTGGACTTACGATCATAATGTCGTGGGTTCGATTCCTAGTTTGCGTGTTGTGTTCTTGAGCAAAACACTTCATTTCACATTGTTCCAATATACTAAGCTCAAAATGAGTTCTGTCTCGGGGGAGTCTTGTACTCTCAGTCGCTTCACGCCATGAAACCGGGATAAGCACCACCCAAATGACCCTTCTGGCTTAAGACAGACTTTAGACTTTAGATATAAATATATATATATATATATATATATATATATGTGTGTGTGTGTGTGTGTGTGTGTGTGTGTGTGTGTGTAAAGACACCCCCTTCGGTCACGAATGACCATGGGATTTAACAGAAAGTTCTCTTCCGGGGCACAATTCCGGGGAAGATTGTTTGTGGAAGACCAGCAGTCTCCCCTCGTCACGCCACCGATATTGTCCAAGGGAAAGGCAATGGCTGACACAGCTTGGCACCAGTGATGTCGCAATTCATTTCTACAGCTGAGTAAACTGAAACAACGTGTCCGACTCTTTAATATATTTACACTATAGTATCCCAAGTGCTGAGTCCCCTGCTGAAAAATGGTCTTTGTAGTTGGAAATTGGTGATCCTGATATATATATGTGAAAGTTAAACAGAAATAACAACACAATCGGTACAGTATATGGAAGGGATATATTAGGTTAACGCTTGATATAGCAGGTAAAGGGTCTTAACATTTCGGACGGTAGTCCTTCATCAGAAGAAAGAATGAGAAATAAGTTAGATTGAGGGGGCAGTCGGGTTGGAATTGGCAAAAATGTCTTTAGATAAAAATACCATCTACAAGTACGGACATATATATGAGGGTGTCCAACCAATACCAATTTTGCTGAATGAAGGAATTAATAAGAATCAGTTCAGGTTTTCATAGTGTTCAAAACTGAGGTTTACTCAACGAAATTACAGTAGTGACATCCTGAGTAAATATAATTTATATATATATATATATATATATATGTGTGTGTGTGTGTTTGTGTGTGTGTGTGCATATGTATGTGTATATTTTATGTATATTTTACTTACATACATATACTTGCTCTATGTATGTGTATGTATGTAATGTATATATATATATATATATATATATATATATATATATATATATATATATATATATATATATATATATATATATATATATATATATATATATATATATATATATATATATACATACATTACATACTTACACATACATATATACACATATATATATACATACACATATATAAATAGACACACAGATATATATATATATACACACATATTTCCACATGAAAATAGATACTGTTGTATGTTTGTAGCTTGATGTAACCCGTTCTCGTTTATTCCCATTTGTACATAATGTATTTATAAATGATACGTTTGATACAATTAATTACGAAAACTAATAGAGAAAATATATATCCAATAATGTGTAGGCTATAAATGGTTGTATGAGGTCATGCGTTTATTTAATGATATTCATCATAAGTTGCTTGCGATTTTAAAGTTGTCGGTGCCGTTGACCCACAACAGCCAACATACAACCTTCAACAAAAGAGTCGTGAAAAATCTCTTCTTTAAATTCACATTACACACACAGACACACACACACACACGTACACCGAAAATCTCTACATATAGATACATATATGATTATATATATATATATAAAGAAAAAAAGATGAAAACCACAGACCCTCCATCTCAACTCTACTTTTGAAAAGCAGAAGAACTGCGAAACCAGTAAAGGAACCAAATAAATAAATATATATTTAAAAAAAATAAGACTCCAGTTGCATTTTCGATTTCATATTTTTTTCTTTATACTTTCACTCGTGTAGGACACCTCGGTTATTTTTCATTTTGTAAAAAAAAACTCACTTTCTTATATATATATATATATATATATATATATATATAAATGTAGTCTGAGCTTTTCGAATATTAATAATAATATTCGATTCGTTTGCAATTATGCAAACAGCCTCTTTTAAGCCATGTAAGTAGAATGAGACCCTCAATCTTGTTCTTGTGTTGGCATGTAACACAAGAGCAAGATTGAGGGGCTCATTCTACTGACATGGCTTAAAAGAGGCTGTTTGCATATAATTGCAAACGAATCGAATATTGTTATTAATGTTCGAAAAACTCAGATTACATTTATTGTATTCAAGCATGTAGAGCGATAACTTTTTGTTATGTATATAAGTATATATATATATATATATATATATATATATATATATATATATACATATATATAAATTAATAAAAACAATGAAATAAAAACAAAGAACAGGTTCCTTATATTGAAAAAATCATTTCTGAAGATGGCATATATAGGTGAAGGTATGTATATCTCCTCTCATAATTTGTAATATTTTTTTACATAGGTCTTTAACATGATATACATACGAACACACATATATATCCCAGAAACGATCGTAAAATGATGATTTCTTTCAATATAAGGAACCTGTTCTTTGTTTTTATTTCATTGTTTTTATTAATTTATCTTGACTCTGTTTTCCTATGATTTTTATCGTTAAATTTTGAATGCATTTTCTCTTTTCATGATATCTTCTATATTTGGATTACATTGAGTTCTTCATACGGATTGGACACTACCGTTTATTTTGGTAGATTTATCTACACATATATATATATATATATATCTACATATATATATATATATATATGATGGCTGCCCCCTCGTTATCGAGTATGGCCATTGCACGATATACCATTATTAATAACTCCCAGTGGTTTAACCGCGCGATCGGGTGTCCAACCCGACTATTTCCATGTCCCCGCGCATATACACACACATGCACCCATGTATATACACATATACATACATATGTACATGTGTATATACATATTTACACACTTTTGGATGGCCGTTGACTCTTATGAGTTCTTCCGCCATTTGTCAGGTTTTGTATTTTGTCCTGCAGGGTGTCCAAAATCACCCTCCGCACCAAGTAAACTTGGTGGGGTTGCCGGTTTATGTCTGTGTGTGTATGCACTTCAAAATTAAATATATATATATGTATATAAACAGATAACATTATAGAAATATATATTGTACATATATATAAAAAGGATACTATTTTCTGATGTCTGAGCTTCCTATATCTTATAAATATATATATATTATGCTCAGACAAGGACAGATAGTCGACATACAGTCGATTACTATAAATAGCTTAGAAAATCGGGTAAAGTACCTTTATATATGTAAAAAAAATATTGCCACACAAGCATGCATACATGAATTCCGAAAAACTTAGAAACATTCACACACTTGAAAGCGGTGCTCCAGCATAGATGTAGTCGAACAATCCAAAACAAACCTAAAGATCTAAAGAAGCGTCAAAGACACACACACACACACACACACACACACACACACACACACACACACACACACACACACACACACACACACACACACACACACAGGTGGATACAAAGTGCGCATCATTAGTACACAACTATCGACCTATATCAGACAGACGAGGTGTTCTGAGCTTGAAAAGTAAATTTTGTAAACTCGTCCTTATCCAGTGCTACTTTCCCACATATACACACCCAGATGAAGCCCAGATGAAGAAATAAATGAGTTATATGACAGCATACAGACCATTATAAATAAGACACCAAAGAGAGATCACCTATTTCTGATGGGTGACTTTGACTATAAAGTTGGGCAACTGAATCAATCATTGCCATCGAGTATTGGGAAATATACCACAGGTACATTTAACTCAAGAGGCGAGCTTCTAGTCGAATTTTGTACGAAGAACAATATGCAGATCACCAACACAATATTAAAAAAGAAAACCTGTTCACTTGGATACCACCAGACAGTATAACTAAGAATCAAATAGACTTTATACTAGCAAGAAAATCTTCAGCAAGACTAAGCATATTAGACAGCACTGCTTTTAACACTCCTGATATATCTGACCATCGTATGGTGCGAACAAGATTTCATATCAAATATGTTTGGCCCCAAAAAACTAAAATACCATCGAAAGTTAACTTAGACAAACTCTTATGTAACGAAACAGCCAGCCGATTCAAATTCGAGTTGCAAAACAACTTTTCAGCTTTGCAATCTGATGAACACCCCGACAAGATTTATCATACTATCTGCAGAGACCTAAAAGAAGAGGTATCTGAAGAGATTTTACCTAAGGAAAATTTTCTATGCCACAATGGATGTCACAACAAACAAAGAAAGCAATATCTGAAAAACATAGAATCAGAAGAGAATGTGCCCCCCCAATATAGAATAACAAACTCGTTAAATCAGACAAACTTAAGCAAATGTACAACAACATTGAGGAGCTGAATAACCTACCACCCAACAGGTTATATCTGTTCTGAAGAAACTAAAGACTAAACCAAGAAATCTTAGCTGGGGCATTAAAGATTCAAACGATACTATCCTTACTTCCAAATATGATATCCTTGAACGCTGGGATAAATTCTATGAAGAACTGTACTTCAGCAACTCAGAACCAACAACCATTCATAATTCGACATAAGATGCCATTCCATCTATCTTAACTAGTGAGATATTTCATGCCATAAAAAATTTGAAGCGAGAAAAAAGGCCTGGAATGGAGAACATATACTCAGAATTCATCAAAGCTGGAGGTGGACCAATTATCAAAGCAATTCAGCATTTTTACAGTTAAAAAGATGTTGAATTGCTTTCAATTTACAAGCTTTTCATGAGTATCATTGCAGCACGAGTGAAGTCAGACCTTTACGCCTCATTCCCTGAAACACAAGCTGCGTATCAACCTGGAAGAGGCACCATTGAGCAGATCCTAACTATTGAACAAATCATTGAGAAATCAATAGAATTCAACAACCCTGTGCACACCACCTTCAAAAGCTTTTGACAACGTGAATCTACCCACCTTGTGGTAACTCTTAAACAAAACCTCAATTAACAAGAAATACATCAACCTACTGAAAGAAACTTACACCAACTCAACAGAATATATCAAATCAGATTTGGGAGCTACACAGTGTATAGACATCTTGAAGGGAGTTAAGCAGGGGGATGTACTATCAGCACTTCTTTTCTATATACTTATAGCTGCACTTATCTGCCAAACTGAAGAAGAATGCACTTCTGGCTATCAAATAGGAGGTAAAATCCTATCAAATCTTAGCTATGCAGACGATCCGGCCATCATGAGTTACTCTAGAACTGATCTGCAAGACTTTCTGAATGTACTGGCGAAACATTCCCTAGAGGCTGGCTTACACATCAATATCTCCGAAACAAAATGTATGACAACTGATAAAAACAATGCCAATCTCCAACTCAACCTACAACCAGCAAATTGCTCGAGTTATGGAGTTTGTATATTTCGGTCACAAACTATCATCAAACAACAATGGAATGGTTGATGTGCAATATCGGATCGCTCTAGGTTGGGCAGCTTTCAACAGGAACAAGGAAGTACTAACATCAAAACGAGTTTCCTATCATTTGAAGACTAAAATCTTTGATACTTACATCCTACCAGTTGTGTTAGGTGGTCTTGACTGTGTTAATTGGACGACAAGGTCACTTCAGAAAGTCTCTACATTCCAGAACCACAATATGAAACTTATGATTGGCAAGCAGCCCAGCGAGCGTATCTGTATCAGTGAGCTGCTCAACATCACCAGGCTTAGACCAATCACACCAGTTTTCAGGCCAAGAGTGCTTAAACTGTATGGTCATATCAAAAGATCAATTCAAGGTGTAAGTTATGCCTAAAAGGAAAGTTGGCTGGTAAGAGAAGCAGAGGTCGGCAGCCAAAACGATGGCTTGGTAATGTCAACTAATGGTCTGGACTTGTCCTTTGCACGTTAAACCCTCTTTTGGTGATTGAACTTTGTGGAGAAGCATATCTCGTGGAGTTTCGCGTACATATATATATAGAGTGGCGGACTGGGTCTAAAAATATTGGTTGCCAGGACATGAAGGGCGCCCACCTACATATAGAATGCTATCATTTAATTTTTATAATGACATTATATATATATATATATATATAAATTATATATATATATATATATATATATATATATATATATATATATATAAATATATGTTCAAGTTTTTCTTGGAAAACTTGAACCATTAAGGTATTTTTCTTTATGTCAAAATTTTAAAACACACTTCGTATTTTATCTGATGAAAGCGTACCAAAGTTTTGGTACCCTTGAAATATATATAATAGAATAAATATGGTTTTATAAATATAGTTTCCATTTATTTAATATCATTGAATATTATACTCCAGAAAACTTGTCGAGTGCTCTGAATCAGTTATAAACATTTATATTTGTTGAATTACCAACAAATTGAATATCCCTTTTGCTTATATATATATATATATATATATATATATATATATTATTTGCTTGTTAAAATAATCAAATTAAATTAATTCAATAGTTAAACACACATAGGAATAATAGGGTTGTTACCAAAGAACCAGAAGATTGACAAGTCGACCATAAATATAACTAATAGCTCTAGGAAAGCCATGAATGACACCACATCTTTTTAACTTTGATTTTGAAAGTAGGTTTATAATTATTAATTTTCATGATACTTTTGTAGCTGTCTCGACGGCCTAGTTGGAGTAATCATAGACGGTGGTTATCCTGGTCTGAAGTTTGATCGTGGTCGGGAGTAGGGTTCTCGATGAACCTTTTCATTTGTTTTCTATGGGATGTAAAATAAAAACTGAAAAAGACGACATGCACCACTCGACCAGTATTGAACCCAAGATCTCACCGTTTCTAGCACCTACAGCTAGGCCACTGAGACACCTACGAAAATCTACTGAAAATTCATACTTATAAAACCACTTTTAAAAGTTACAAAACAAAGTAATGTGGTGTCGTTCATGTCTTTCTTAATATTATTGCTCCTAATTAAGGTCAACTTCTAAATCATTTGGGTGTTCCATAAACTACATACTCGTTTTGTTTCTCATCTATCAAATTTGTTGCACCTCATTTCTCCCCCCCCCCCTCTCTCTTTCTCTCTGTGATATTTTAATTTACTATGATTTGGGCTTACCTTATTCATATATGTATGTTTTTGCACGTCAGTTAGATTCAAAATTACAATGGTTGGCATTATATATACATGCATATATATATATATATATATATATATATATATATATATATATATATATATATATATATATATACACACATATATATATATATAAATGAAAGGTATAGAAAGTATTGTAGCAAGAAGCCAACAGTATTCCATAATATATAATATATATATATATATATTAATTCAAAATATTAACAAAATAGATATTCTTGTGATCAAGTATATTTTATTATACATATTTCAGAGGTACTGAGTTAACTTCAACAGTACGTCCTCATCAGATAAAATAAGATGATGCATGAGATACACTGACATAGTAGATGGTTAAGATTCAGTCATGGTAGTACCATATCTGTTGAGTGCTTCCAATCTATTGTAAAACTCATTCTTTGATTCATTCATTGAACCTTGTTTAACTTTAAATATATATATATATATATATATATATATATATATATATGCTTGTGTGTGTGTCTATATATGTATGTTTGCATGCATGAATGAATACACTAAGCTTTAGATTTAGTAGAATGTACAACCACTGATTCCAGCTATTTGCACTATCGTATATTTTGGTTTCTATCAATTTCCTGGGGAATTGGTTCACCAAATGCTTTGCTTAATTGTTTTATCTATTTTCAAAAAAAAATTATTCTTTCTCTTAGACTTCGGGCATTTTTTAAAAGCGAAGCATTGGCCCCTAAAATACTATAGTGGGCCCTGCAATGCTATTGTGGGCTCCTGCAATGCTACCGTGGGACCCCTGAGGCCAATTGCCATTGGGCAACCTGGCAACCTGACCAATCCGCCACTGTATATATACACAAGAGGGCTTCAGAAAGTTCGGGGAAAAGGGGCAGTTGGAAACAACAGTTTAAGTTATGATGTTTATTTTTCATCATATGCTCCATCTAGGTCAATATACTTCTGCAAGCGTTGATACCAGCCTTTACGTCCATCTGTGTAAACGTAAGAGTCATGCGATTTAAACCATGTCAAAGCAGCTTTTTTTTTACATCTGTAACTGAGGATCATCTTCAACCTCATCTCTTCCACTTCTAAGACAACTTAACCATGTGTAAGTTGTTGATTTATGTGGTACATTGTCACCATAAACTTGCTCCAGAGAGTCAATGATTTGGCTGCTTTTGCACCTTAGCTTCACCATGAATTTGATGTTTTGATAGAAGCCATGTTGCTCGAGCGGGTGCTGACTTCCGACTGGCGGCGCCACGTTGCAACATGCATTTAAAGGTTCATGTTTGAACATATTATGGCACGTTAGTACAAGAACGTACAGGTGCATTGAGATTAAAATACGCGCTTATGATATTTAGCTATGTACTTTTTCCACGAACCATTCGAAGCCCCCTCGCGTGTGTGTATATATACAGTATATATATATATATATATATATATATATATATATATATATATATATATATATATATATATATGTTTATAAATATAAATGTTTATAAATATGAACGATTTTATGAAAATATCTGCCGAGTTTACCATGTATTGCAGTATGTTTTCTCCATTTTTATATATCGAGGGATCATTTTTTCGTAATTACGAATTCATACCCAGGTAACGTTACACACACACACACACATGCACACTCACACGCACACACGCACACATGTACACTCACACACACACACTCACACATGTACACACACACTTTTATATATACATATATGTGTGTGTATCTGCTAGAGAACGGGTTGTTGCATGAGGCGGATAGCGATACGGCCACAAAATCTAATAGTTATTTACGATATAAACAGGATCCTGCCGGACGAATAAACAGCCCCAGACCAACATCAGTAAACTACTCGGGGAGACGGAGCAATGGATGACATTGTTAGCTAGCAAGAAAACTCTCATAACCAACACAGTGATGTAGCTATGACGAAGCAAGTAAAGACCATGTCTGAGAAAAGTACCGAATTGGTGAGAAGAGGCCCGTTCAGGCCTTAGGTTGAGGGTCATGTTGGAAAATTATATTTCAGTCAACATAGACCAAGTTTGACAACGAGCCTTGAAACATGCGCGCGCGCGCGCACACACACACGCACACACACACACACATTCAAACACACATATCTACACATACGTATATCTATGGGAAATCCGTTAGATACGGTGCCTGTGACATTGACAGAATGGCAGGCGGCATAATGATATGAAATATGGAGTATGAACGTGTGTGTATATGCGCTTGAGGGGATGTGTGTGTGTGTATATATATATATATATATATATATATATATATATATGAAGATAAAAGACAAACACAGATGCAAAAATACAGTCTTATTAGGTTCACGCTTATATATATATGTATATATATATATATGTATATATATATATATATATATATATATATATGAGTGTGCGTGTGTGTGTCAGCATATATGAATATATACACACACACACACACATATATGTGCGCGCGCGAGTGCGTGTGTGTGGATGTGTGTGTGTGATGGAGCTTGAATAAAACAATTATTTCATAGAGATAAGGAAGAGATAAGGGGAGGCCAGAGGGGTAAGTGGTTTAGAGAATATTTAAAAAAGATGTTTGGCAACTGTGTATACGTTGTAGTGGTGGTGGTGGTGGTGGTGATGGTGGTGGGGTTGGTGGTGGGGTTGGTGCTACTGATGTTGTTGTTTGTAGTGGTGGTGGTGGTGACATTGGTGGTGATGGGGGTGGGGTTGGTGCTACTGATGTTGTTGTTTGTAGTGGTGGTGGTGGTGACATTGGTGGTGATGGGGGTGGGGTTGGTGCTACTGATGTTGTTGTTTGTAGTGGTGGTGATGGTGGTAGAGGTGGTGGGGTTGGTGCTACTGATGTTGTTTGTAGTGGTGGTGGTGGTGGTGGTGACATTGGTGGTGAAATGGTGGGGTTGGTGCTACTGATGTTTTTTTTTTGTAGTGGTGGTGATGGTGGTGGTGGTGGTGACATTGGTGGTGATGGTGGTGGGGTTGGTGATGGTGGTGGGGTTGGTGGTGGGGTTGGTGCTACTGATGTTGTTGTTTGTAGTGGTGGTGATGGTGGTGGAGGTGGTGACATTGGTGGTGATGGTGGTGGGGTTGGTGATGGTGGTGGGGTTGG
>OZ024740.1:140150006-140157506 GCA_964016885.1 Eledone cirrhosa | reverse complement strand
GTGAGTACTGACGTCTGTGTATGTGTCTGTGCGCTTGTGTATGTACATATACCTATATATATATATATATATATATATATATATACATATATACGAATTCGTTTATATATATATTTACCTCTATTATATATAGTCTATTATATATACCTCTATTATATATAGTCACCTCTATTATGCGAGCCGCCAGTGAGGAAAGGCACCTCGCAGTCAGCGGCCCGACTCCCCCAGACGTCTCGAAAGCCACAGGCTGAAAAATGTAGCTGGCCGCCAGCTACATTTTTCAGCCTGTGGCACCAAATAATGACGTATTATATTCGTTTTTATCCGTTCATTGCCAGGGAACGTTTCCACGAACCAAAGTATCGTCTTCCTGTCTTCCTTCGGTTGCAACGTTTTTTGAAATATTTACTTCTGCGTTTATACATTGACTTTTTTAGTTTCAGAAGATCCCGTTAAGGGTGAAAGCAGCGATTCTTTGCTTAAACTTTAATCTGTTATTTTAATAAATATATATATATATATATATATATATATATATATATATATATATATATATATATATATATATATATATATGTAGATAAATCTACCAAAATATACGGTAGTGTCAAATCCGTATGAAGAACCCAATGTAATCCAAATATCATGAAAAGAGAAGATGTATTCAAAAACTTTTTCGATGAAAATCACAAGAAAACAGAGTTAAGATAAATTAATAAAAAACAATGAATAAAAACAAAGAAACAGTTCCTTATATTAAAAAATTCATCATTTTACGATCGTTTCTAGGATATATATGTGTGTGTTGGTATGTATATCATATAGAAAATGTTAAAATTTGTAAAAATTTTACAAACTATCAGAGAAAATATACATACCTACACATATATACGCTGTCTTCAGAAATAATGTATTATTTCCGAAGACAGCATATATATGTGTAAGTATGTATATTTTCTCTGATAGTTTGTAAAATTTTTACATAGATCTATATGATATACATACAAACACACACATATATATCCTAGAAACGATCGTAAAATGGTGAATTTTTTAATATAAGGAACTGTTTCTTTGTTTTTATTCATTGTTTTTATTAATTTATATATATATTCAGGTACATGTATGTCTGTATATGTATGTATATGTATGCATATATTATTTCAAGCGTTAAACTAATATATTTCTTCATTATACTGTGTCGTTTGCTTTGTTATTTCTGTTTAATCTTACACACACACACACACACACACACACACACACACACACACACACACACACACACACACACACACACACACACACACACACACACACACACACACACACACACACACACACACATATATATATATATATATACATACATGTTAGTGGAAACGAATAGGTCAAAGAGTATTCAATACTTTGCTGGGATACAGACTGAATGATCGAGGCACAGTTTCTTTGTGTCAGGATGCCGGGTAAGCTCTGGTTCCGGTGAACCTAATAATTATAACAAGGATCTTTTTCCTTTCTACTTTACCAACAGTGTTTAGAGTCTTCGTAACTTTCTACACAGGTGTAGTTTTACATGCTAAGTATGGACATTGCAGCCATTTGTGTGAGAAATTAATAATACAATGGATATAGCGTTTCAAAAATTTATTTTCTGAAATAATAATATTTTTGACAATAACGACGACGACGTCAAAGATTATAAGATTATAATAATGGTTTCTGATTTAGGCACAAGGCCAACCATTTTGGCCAAGGGAGAGTCTATTAAATCAACCTCAGTTTGTTACTAGTACTTTGTTTTATCGACTCCGTAAGGACGAAAGGCAAAGCTAACCTCAGCGGGATTTGAAATCAGAACGTAAAAGGTCGTAACTTTATGCTGCAAAGCATGGTGTCCGACACACTATGGATACTGCCAATCGACCGCCCTATTATTAATAATAATAATAATAATAGTAGTAATAATAATAACAACTACAATAGGAAATGGGAATAATAAAAAAGGTCTGTAGACAGTTATTAGGTATCACAATAACTATCTGTGGCCATCTTCGGATGTCAACAACAACACCAATGACTAGTATATATATATATATATATATATATATATATATATATATATATATATATATATATATATATATATATATATAAACAAATAACGAAACGAAATTAAATTTCGTTTCGCTTCTAACTCACTTTTGTATGACTGACGCTTAAACAATTAAGTTAAAGTGTACATCTACATATGTATACGGAAGTATTAGTATGCATATAAATACACACATGTATACATATGTACATGTACTGAGTTTTTCACTAGACACTTTACAGTGAGTGTCAGCTAGTCTGTATGTAACCACACAGACGGACCGGGTTTTAGAGTCATACGAGTTTTCAAGGAAATACATTTCCTCTACTCTCCAGAGAGCCAGACAGGAATATTGGACTAGTTTCGATGTTATTACATCTCATCAGCAATATTTACCCATCTTCCGGCTTCTCTGGAGAATTGTAAAAGCACATATCGTTATATGCTTTTTCTATGAAAATTAGTAGTGGGTAGACCAATTTGCATATATATATATATATATATATATATATATATATATATATATATATATATATATATATATATATATATATGGCTGTCCGCAAAATACATATAGTTAGCACCCCAAACGTAAAATTGGGATTATACTAAGGTATATCCTAAAGTTTGTTGAGTGAGACGGAAGCCGGTCGGAGTATTGCTTAAAGCTTTCTCTGTTAATGTATTAAATATTATACTCTTGATTTGGCCCGAGATGAATATTTCCAGATTCCTTTTAAGTGTAACTTTCCGTATTTATTATTTGTATGAAATATTGATTGTTATTCTGGTATCTTATCTCTATTTTTAGCCTAAGAAAATACCTATATGCGTGTATAAATAATACATGCATATATTTATTTTTTAAAATCTAATTGAGTTCTTCACACGCAAGGTTAAAATTATTGAAAGAATTAATTGACCCGCGTGCATATTATTTTATTCTCTTATGTTTTGCGATGACCTCCCCTTTCCGCTTGATGACAGTGTGAAATTTGTCATTCTGAGACTGCTGGAATTTCAAATTTGGCGGTCATTCTGACACGGAAGGGCACCATCGCTGAACATGGGATATCGGTAAAAAAAATTTTTCATATCGATGTTCGACGGGCATCCACTGACCATTTATAAGTGCCCACCTGCATATATTCCTACGGACTATGTGTAGGCTTCTACATAACCTGGACATATTTTCCCAATTTGTAGAAAACTTATAATGAAACAATTGTTTGGAAAGGGAGATGTATTTTAATTATGTCTCATATAAAATAATACAACTGGCTTTCCGCAAAATACATATAGTTAGCACCCCAAACGTAAAATTGGGATTATACTAAGGTATATCCTAATGTTTGTTGAGTGAGACGGAAGCCGGTCGGAGTATTGCTTAAAGCTTTCTCTGTTAATGTATTATATATATATATATACATATATATATATATATATACATATATATATATATATACATATATACATATATACATATATATATATATACATACATATATATATATATATATATATATATATATATATATATATATATATATATATATATATATATATATATATATATATACATATATATATATATATATATATATATATACATATATATATATATACATATATACATATATATATATACATACATATATATATATATATATATATATATATATATATATATATATATATATATATATATATACATATATATATATATATATATATATATATATATATATATATATATATATATATACATATATACATATATATATATATATACATACATATATATATATATATATATATATATATATATATATATATATATATATATATATGGAACAATGGAATAAAGCAACAGTTATTTCGACTATTGCCATCATCATGTCATTCCACCCACCCTCACTTTATACCACTAAACTTTCCAACTCCTCCCACCTACCCTGGGTATTCACGGATTGATATGTTGACACTTGCGACACTTCACTTATTCCATACATAATTGCTCTTCCATTCAACTATGAAATTAAGAAGATGATTGTTCCTCTTAAAGATAATTCTCTTTTGTATTTGTTAACATTATATTCCTCCTCCTTCACGTTGTCGTCGTTATGGTTGTTGTTGTTGTCATTATTAATATTATTACTTTTTATTATCATTGCTATTGTTATTCTTCAGAAGTGATAAGGTAGATAATGGCAGAATCCTGCTCCCCCCTCCTCTTCATCATCACCATCATCACCATCATCACCATCATCATCATCATCATCATCGTTGTTATTGTTAACATTGTTATTATTATTATCTTTGGCAGTGTCGGTAGAGGGTCGGATGCGATGCTTAGCAGCATAGTTACGTCCCTTTAGATATAACTTCTTCTTCTTCTTCTTCTTCTTCTTCTTCTTCTTCTTCTTCTTCTTCTTCTTCTTCTTCTTCTTCTTCTTCTTCTTCTTCTTCTTCTTCTTCTTCTTCTTCTTCTTCTTCTTCTTCTTCTTCTTCTTCTTCTTCTTCTTCTTCTTCTTGAGAGGGTCATGGTGACAGTGTTCTCAAACACTCCTTCCAGTGGGTCCTGTCAGAAGCAACCGTCTCCAACTGATCTGGCTGGATTCCCAAGCGAGACCAGTTAAGCTCATGGGCGTTGTCCAACTATCTTGCTCGGGGTCTACCCCTGGGCCTCTTGCCGGTTGGTTTTTCCCATAAAATCTGTCTAGTGATTCTTTCCTGACACATTCTAACCACATAGTATCAGAGCTGTGATCTCTCAATTCGGAGAAGTAGAGGCTCTACCCGGAGTCACTCTCTGATCACCGAGCTACGCACTCTATCGGGTAACATTATTCCAAAGAACCCCATTTGGCTGCTTGTATTCACGATCTATTCTTTCGGACATTATCTAAGATTTACGACCATATGTAAGGGTCGGTACGAATATCGAATTGAAGATAGAGAGTTTGGCTTTTACACCTCCCTCCCTTCTGATTAGCGAATGCTGAAGCTGGCGCATTACTGCTCCAGCTCCTACAATGTTTGCACTTAATTCAGCCCCCTGCCTTCTATCACTCGTAAACACAGCTCCGAGATACTTGAACTTCTCTATCTGTTTCAGTGGAACTCCATTCACATGTCGAGTGCACTGCGCAGGCTTCCTTGAGAGGACGAGTGTTTCAGTTTTCGCAGCACTGATTTTCATTCCAGCTATGCAGCATTCGGCATCAAACCTATCAAATGTAAATCGGAGATCACATTCTGTCGAGTTAACTAGCATTAAGTCGTCTGCAAGCTCTAGCTGACTGATTTTACACCCGCCAGTCTTGATACGACTTCCAACCCGGCTGTGCATGCTAATCCTGTTCACGAAAATAACGAACAGGAGAGGTGACAGTAAGCACCCTTGGCGGAGTCCGACTCTTACATTGAATGATTTCGATTTAGCACATGTAAATAAGGAAGTAGGACCATCAAATACATAAATATATATGTAGATACACCGAGAACAAATGCAAAGTAATCACCGAATGACCCTGTACGTAAATAATACACTCCGAAACTAAAGCCAATAATAAACAAAACACCCAGTGGATACGACCATCAAATGCCAAACACGTAACTAATACACCCATTAAAGCACATCTAATTACAAACTAAATGTCTATACTAGATCCACGACATCATCCATAATTCTTATCTCAAACATCATCCATTTCCTGACTCAAACTCCGCAAATCTAACCACCAGCCCGCTCTAAATATGAACATGGGGCTGATAGACTTTTTCAAACTGCAGCCGTATATTACGCAGTTTCTGTATAAGAATAGACAATAAACAATATATATCTGCTGCGACTACGACCCCATTGCTTAATAATCTACAGCCTGACCCATTCCCGTATATATATATATATATATATATATATATATATATATATATATATATATATATATATAGCTCTGGTATATTCATATCCATTGAGCGCTCGCCAACACAATTCGGAAGTTGCGTTTCGCTAATTTCTACTCGCCGAAATGCGATTCTCGCTAAATGTATATTTGTATTAATCTCCCAAGTCAAGCGATTAACCAGTTATTTTTTTTGATTTTTTTAGTTAATTCTATTGACTGATTAATCGCTTAAGTTTATTTTAAAAACTACTCGGTCGAGAGCTTAATTCGTTTTGTGTTTGTTTGCAAATGTTTGCAATGACTACACATACTGAATTCATTTGCCAAAATAGGGCTTTTCTCCCCTTTGGACTTCACATGTGCTTTCGAACACTGTGGGATCCTGGCGCACGCAGAACAAAATACCTGTTGAGAAAGTGATATCCTTGTTCGATCATTATACTAAAAGCTTATTATTTTTTATAAGCAGACAGTAATATTGATTTAGGTGTCGCAAAAACCCTATATCGGATTATACCATCATTCCCGATGGTCCGGGTAAATATTTCAATCATATCTTATTTTGTTTCACCTGCTTAGCTTGCTCGCTTTTTTGGCTTAGGTGGTTAATGGCTTCTTAACCATCGTCTCAGTTGTGTATGGCCTTTTAAACTTATGTTTATAGCTCTGGTATATTCATATCCATTGAGCGCTCGCCAACACAATTCGGAAGTTGCGTTTCGCTAATTTCTACTCGACGGCTAGTCCAGAATTAGCCGTCGAAACGGCTTGAGCTCAGCCGTCGGGGTCCTACTCGTTCCTATATATATATATATATATATGTATAAAATGACATATATATATATAGCATATGTACAAACTTCATTGGTATATTACATTTGTTGCGATATCGATCAGCTCAGGGTACAATCAAGATGACAGGGCCCGACTCTTTTTCGACATCTCGTTAGATATGCAAATTTATATATAATCGACTTTCCTTTCCCAACAAGATCGCTAGTCTTGTACCAAAATTAGAAATTATTGTTAGAGCGTCGGACGAAATGCCTTGTGATATTTCTTCCAGCTCTTTACATTTAAATCTCGCCTAGGCAAACTTTTCCTTCATCCTCTCGAGGTTGATAAAATAGAATATCAGTCGATTTGGGTTGATTTAACGATCTTCTTCTCCCCTGAACATTGTTGGGATTGTGCCTAAATTAGAAAACATTATTTGTCGTTCTTAGTGAATTGGCAGTATCGGTAGAGGGTCGGACGCCATGCTTTGACGCATAGAGTTACGGCCCTTGCCATTCTGAGTTCAAATCCCGCCGAGGTTAACTTTTCCTTTCATCCTTACGGGGTCGATAAAATAAAGTACCAGTAATGCACTGGAATAATTGCTGGCCTTGTGCCAATAGTAGAAACAATTATTTGTCGTTCTTAGTTTAAATCCCTATGTGGTCCACTTTATCTTTCATTTTCTTGGTATTGATACAAAGGGTAACAATTAACTCA
>OZ024740.1:140140006-140145006 GCA_964016885.1 Eledone cirrhosa | reverse complement strand
TGTGTGTGTGTGTGTGTGTTACTTATGCGAGCGACGACAGAAAAAGTGTGTGGGATACATACATTATTATATTTGTCTGTATTTTCGTTCTGCAACCATTATATTATGATATTTGTATCCAAATGATTTTAGATGTATGTATTACCTCCTTGCCCGTCCCTCTGTTTCTCTTTCCCTGTCTCTCTATCCTCTCTCCTCTCTCTCTCTTTAGATGTGTGTGTGTGTAGTTTTTCTAATCTGTCTCTTTAATTCTCTATCTCTCTAAGAGGGTTGCCTTTTGATGTTGTATTACCTGCTTGTGAGTTGACCGAATTTGAAGGAGGTTATCCTTTAGAAATAAACATACATACATACTCATCTCTATGTTGATATATGATATAAATAATGGGATTGATGAGTTAGTATCTGTATACAACAACTACAACGGTACGCGATGGGGCCCACCCACAGCCCCGGTGGACAGAATAGAGAAGGCGTTTCCCCGAAGGACGGCAAGGGAGACACGCTAGAAAAGCCACTCCAACTCGCGAGGCTCACACCTGTGGCTGGCCAGCTCAGCGCCTATGGTGGTGAGTAAGGAGGTAGCCCTGGGGCCGAGGACACCAGAAGTCTCCACGGCCAGAGGTACGACCGCAAACCTATCGGAGAGCGACCGGTATTTGAGGAGTGTGGCCCCCTCAGCCCGACGTGCAGCAAAACCTGGGTATATATTGATATATTGAAGGTAGATACGGAAAGTAAAAGAGTGTTGTCATATAGAGAGTGAAGAGAGACAGAGAGTAAAGCAGTTAAATTATAGAGAGGGTGAAGGAGGGAGAGAGAGAGACGACGCTCAGCTTTATAATATTAGAGAGTGAAGAGCGACAGAGAAAGTAAAGCAGTTAAATTATAGAGAGGGGGAAGAGCGACGGAGAGAGTAAATCTAAGAAAATATAGGGAGGCGTGTAGGATACATACATACATAATACACACGACACTCAGCTTTATAATATTATAGATATATGAATGTATATATATATGAATATATATATATATATATATATATATATAAGCAAGATGTATGGTAGGTCGTATGTGAATCGCGATGATCACGTCTGACCTACCAAATATGTGACGGTAGCTAGTTAAGCTCTATGCGTATAAGCAGAGCAGAAATATTAATGAACAAGAACAAAGGAACTATTATGACATTATAACAAGTTTATTGCCGACAGCCGTTTCGTCCGACCATATGGTGGGTCTTTTCAAGGCATATAACATGTGATTGTAAGTTCATTATTTACATCAACGTATCACTCAAGACTAGCAGTATGAAATTGTGGTATACATCAGCAGCTCCGCTTGTATATTTGGGGTCTATATTCTAAGGGGGCTCTCTTATATTAGTTGTCGGAATATACAAGCGGAGCTGCTGATCTATACCACAATTTCAAACTGCTAGTCTTGAGTGATACGTTGATGTAAATAATGAACTTACAATCACATGTTATATGCCTTGAAAAGTCCCACCATATGGTCGGACGAAACGGCTGCCGGCAATAAACTTGTTATAATGTCATAATAGTTCCTTTGTTCTTTTTCATTAATATATATATATATATATATATATATATATATATATATATATATATATATATATATATGGAATAGAATGAAACGAAATTTCATTTCTCACTCTTAGTACAGCACTTACTTAAATGTATGTATGTATGTATGTATACGTACATACATATATGTATACAGACGTACAGTAGTATGTATATATATACATGCACACATATATATATGCACGTATCGGTTTACCGAACATTTATTATAATGCTCGGTTTGTTTGTTTGTAAACAAACAAACAGCCCGAATTACGCCATACACTGACACAGGAACGATGTACTAGTTTCAAGCTTATTAGCTATCGTCAGCATCGTATACCTTCCTGCCAGATGGTTGAACGTCTGAAAGTATATACTTTCCTTATGCATATTAACGGCTGAGCAGCCTAATTTGCATATCGAGTGAGTTCAGTCGACCGGGCGCACCGAAAACAATAAATGGAATAGAATGAAACGAAATTTCATTTCTCACTCTTAGTACGGCACTTACTTAAATGTAAGTATGTATGTATACGTACATACATATATGTATACAGACGTGCAGTAGTATGTATATGTATGTATATATATATATGTAAGTATGTATGTATACGTACATACATACATATATGTATACAGACGTTCAGTAGTATGTATATGTATATATATATATACATACTACTGTACGTTTGTATACATATATGTATGTACGTATACATACATACTTACATTTAAGTAAGTGCCGTACTAAGAGTGAGAAATGAAATTTCGTTTCATTCTATTCCATTTATCGTTTCGGTGTGCCCGGCCGCTGAACTCACTTGATATGCAAATTAGACTGCTCAGCCGTTAATATGCATAAGGAAAGTATATACTTTCAGACGTTCAACCATCTGGCAGGAAGGTATACGATGCTGACGATAGCTAATAAGCTTGAAACTAGTACATCGTTCCTGTTTCAGTGTTGAACAAAAATGTGACGTGGTTGCCTAAACACTGTACGGCGTAATCCGGGCTGTTTGTTTGTTTACAAACAAACAAACCGAGCATTATAATAATTGTTCGGTAAACCGATACGTGCATATATATATGCGTGCATGTATGTATATATATACATACTACTGTACGTCTGTATACATATATGTATGTACGTATACATACATACTTACATTTACATATATATATATATATATATATATATATATATATATATATATATATATATATATGAGCAAAAGGGATATTTAATTTGTTGGTAATTCAACAAATATAAATGTTTATAACTGACTCAAAGCACTCGACGAGTTTTCTGGAGTATAATATTCAATGATATTAAATAAATGGAAACTATATTTATAAAACCATATTTATTCTATTATATATATTTCAAGGGTACCAAAACTTTGGTACGCTCTCATCAGATAAAATACAAAGTTTGTTTTATAAATATTATACAAACTTTGTATTTTATCTGATGAGAGCGTACACAATTCTGGTACCTTGAAATATATATAATAGAATAAATATGATTTTATAAATATATATATTTATATATACATATATATATATATATATATATATATATATATATATATATATATATATATATATGTGTGTGTGTGTGTGTGTGTGTGTGTGTCTGTGTGTGTGTGCGCGCATGTGTGTAAGTATGTTTGTATATATTATATATTTATGTATGCATTTCGTTGTAAGACAATTAGATTCGCAATCGTGAGGTTGTGAGTTCGATTCCTGGACCGGGCGATACGTTATGTCCTTGAGCAAGACACTTCATTTCACGTTGCTCCTTCTACCTGGAGTTGCGACC
Source organism: Eledone cirrhosa (assembly GCA_964016885.1). Lineage (NCBI taxonomy): Eukaryota > Metazoa > Mollusca > Cephalopoda > Octopoda > Eledonidae > Eledone > Eledone cirrhosa. The sequence continues at coordinate 140,141,589 of OZ024740.1, read as the reverse complement.
GATAGATAATATTAGCAACTGGAAAGATAGTATTAACAATCAGTCCGATATGACGAAAGTCGATCGACTGTCGATATATATATATATATAAGTCGATCGACAGCGGATATATATATATATATATATCGACAGTCGATCGACTTTCGTCAAATTGGACCGATTGCTAATACTATCTTTATATATGTATGCGTGTATGTGTACATACTTTACACACACACACACACACACACACACACACACACACACACACACACACACACACACACACACACACACACACACACACACACACACATATATATATATATATATATATATATATAATTGTTGTGGGATGCTTGAAACGTCCGTAAGCGGAAGGCCGTATGAGCACTCGATGCTCTTACAGAGCAGAGTATAATATCACATAAGAAACGGAGAATCACCGTTGCGACGAATAAAATTTATTAGACATATTACAATCGTTTCTCTGGCGACCAGCTCGAGACACGATCGATGCAATATGTCTAACAAATTTTATTCGTCGCAACGCTGATTCTCCGTTTCTTATGTATATATATATATATATATATACATATACATACTACTGCACGCTGATTCTCCGTTTCTACTGTATATATATATATATATATATATATATATATATATATATATATATATATATATATATATACAGTATACAGACGTACAGTAGTATGTATATATATATACATACATGCAAACATATATATATGTACGTATGGATTCACCAAATATTTATTATAATGCTCGGTGTGTTTGTAAACAAACATCCCGTATAAAGCCGTAGTGTCTAGCAACCATCGTTGCTCATTTGTCCAACACTGACAAAGGAACGCTGTACTAGTTTCAGGCTTGTTAGCTATCGTCAGCAACGTATACCTTCCTGCCAGATTGTTGAACGTCCGATTAACCCACTCGATATGCAAATCGGGCTACTCAGCCGTTAATATGCATAAGGAAAGTATATACTTTCAGACGTTCAACCATCTGGCAGGAAGGTATACGTTGCTGACGATAGCTAATAAGCTTGAAACTAGTACAGCGTTCCTTTGTCAGTGTTGAACAAACGAGCAACGATGGTTGCTAGACACTGCGGCTTTCTACTGGATGTTTGTTTACAAACACACCGAGCATTATAATAATTGTTTGGTGAATCCATACGTACATATATATATGTGTGTATGTATATATATATACATACTACTGTACGTCTGTATACATATATGTATGTACGTATCATACTTATATATATATATATATATATATATATTGCATTTTAAAAGGGTACGTCAAAGCTTATTTGTAAAACTGTTATATATTGTATTTTGTCTGATGAAGGCATACCATAATTTAATTTGGTATCCCTGAAATATGTATAATGAAATAAATATGGTTTTATAAATATAGTTTCCATTTATTAATATCGTATATCTACTCCAAATACTTGTCGAGTGCTTTATATCAGTTATAAAAATATTTACTTGTTGTATCCCAACAATTTTAAATAGAACTTTTGCATATATATATATATATATATATATATTTATTTATATACGCGTCGA
>OZ024740.1:140130006-140135006 GCA_964016885.1 Eledone cirrhosa | reverse complement strand
ATATTAAAAAAATTCATCATTTTACGATCGTTTCTAGGATATATATGTGTTAGAGTTGGTATGCATATTCTATAGATCTATGTACAATATTTATACAAACTATCAGAGGGAATATACATACCCACACATATATATGCTGTCTTCAGAAATAATGATATTTGTTTATTGAAAAAAACAAAGATTCAATACAATAGGTCTGTTTGGGAACAGGTTTTGAATTGACCAATAGAGAGATAGTGAGGGTCAGGATAGTAATATAGTAGTAGAAGAACCTTAAATTATGGGTAGAGGAAGATAGATTTCAGTTTTGGATGGAAAAGAATATTATGAATGAAGGATTATTTTAGGGAAGAAATAGGTCTTATGCTGACCTCAGAAATAATTTTATTTGTTCATTGAATAAAACCAACAAAGATCTAATATACTCTGTCTGTTTGGTAAGAGGTTTAGAATTAACCAATAGAAAGTTAATAATTGGCCAAATGGTAAAATAGTAGTAATTGAAGCTTATTTTAGGGGTGAAAATAGGTCAGGTGGTCAGTAAAAGGTATACAAGCAGTTGCTGTTATAAAATAGTAATGCCAATACAAATATCTAAGGTGACTAAAGTTTTAAAATAAGAATGTTAGTGAAAAAAATACATCTATGAAAAGAATATAAATTAATTTAATTGATGGGTATATTTATATTGATAAAATTATACTAATACATACAGATATGATAAATAAGAGTTAGATGCAGTTAAAGATGAGGGTAAATTAAAAGAATATAAAAATAATATATATATATATATATATATATATATATACTTATACATATATATATATATACATATATATACACATACACACACACATATATATATATACATATATACACTTATATATATATATATATACACACATATATATACACATACACACACACACATATACACACATATATATATACATATACATATATATACACATACACACATATATATATATATATATATATACATAGATATATACATGCATATATATACATACATACATATATATATATACACACACATATACATTTATATATACATATAATTATTGGGGGGGATTAAATTTATTAGTGAGAAATATATATAGTTTTCAAGGAACATAGAGTCATAACCTGAAGTTAAAGCATTATATATGTTTACTTAATGGTATCAGTTTTAGGAAATGATATTTGTAAGAAGGAAAGCAAAATTATGCAGTTCATCAGTAGTAGAATATTAATTATAGGTTAACTAAAGTAAAAATAGTTTATATATTAATTTCTAAAGTGTATATTAATTAGGTTTATAATTTTTAAAGCAGAATTATGTAGTTCATCAGTAGTAGAATATTAATTATAGGTTAACTAAATTAAAAATAATTTATAAATTAATTTCTAAAGTGTATATTAATTAGGTTTATAATATTTAAAGGTTTTTCTCAGTTTATGATTACACGATATTATTAATTCCTGTCGCTTATTTAATAGGATATCCTTAGATTTCATTATTTCAAAAAGTTCTTGGGAACATAATCTATATTCATTTCTACTATTTTGATAAGGGGTGGCCCTTTTGAGCACACTCCAGGTCAGGTCATATTCTATATTCCTCTTTCTATAACTATTTATTATTTCAGCTAGAAATGTTGTATTAGCTAGTGCGGCATTTTTAAAACTATGTTTGTGGGTATTAAATCTTACCTTAAATTTGTTAGAGGTAGCTCCTATATATGAATAAATTGAGTCCTTAGTGTTAACTTTACATTTATATACTATGTTATTAACAAAGCAATTTCCTTTTAATGGACAGTTTGCCTTGTTTCTACAGTTACAACTTTTCGTGAATCCTGTATCTGAGGAGATATTATGGTTAGTTTGATGTACTGGTGGTATACTCATGGTTTTTTTACATTTATATGCATTATAGGCACTTATATTTTGATTTATGTTTTTGGTTGTTGAGTAGGAGAATTTAGCCGTTGATCTATTTAAGATTTGATGGTATTTGTGGTTTGGCGGGAAGTTTTTCTCTAGGATATTAAAGAATTTTTTAGGTATATTATCCTTAATTTGTAAATTAAATGGAGCATTATACCAAGTAACTCGTCTATTACGGTTTCGATGTTGTTTATTGTTTTTATAGGATGCATCCTGATGTTTATTAAGAGAATTATTGTTAATGACCTCACCACACACATTTTTAGTTAGATTTATTGATTTAGGTGTTTTAGCTTGTTTATTAGGAGTTTTATTATTGACATTTATTAGAGTTGTAGGATGAGTAGTTTTTTGAGAGTTACTATACTGTATATTAGAAGAGTTAGAGAAATTTGGTTTTATGTTGGTGTTTTGGGGTATAGTGTGAGTGGCATTTAGGTGTGTATGTTTCATTTGGTGTTTGTTGGTAATATTAGGTTGTATGTTTGTAGTGTTATTGGTAGAAGGTATATATACTAATCTATTTTTGTGGCCACTTCTAGCTAGAGCTTCGTTATAAAAGGTCGCATTTTTATCAAATACATCTTGGTTAGACGAAAGGTTAGAAATTCTAAGTGATATATTATATGCAAGGTTTTTAAGGATAGATTTAGGGTGATTAGATTGTGAGTGTATGTAGTGTAAATTTTGGTTGGGTTTATGGTAAGGTTGGTAGATACCCGTAGATAAGTCTAATGTTATATCAAGGAAATTAACTACTTTACTTGTGTTTTCAAATGTAATATCTAGACTATAATAGTCTTTAAGGAATGTTCTAATAAGCTTTTTATTTTTTTCTATCTCTAAAAAGCTTATTAGAACTTTCCTCAAAGACTATTATAGTCTAGATATTACATTTTTAATATAAGGAACTGTTTCTTTGTTTATTCATTATTTTATTAATTTATATATATATATATATATATATATACTGAAACTACTTCGCTTTTCCTTATTCGATATTATATATATATATATATATAATTGTTTCTACTTTTGGCACAAGGCCAGCAATTATCCCAGTTAAACTCGGCGGGATTTGAACTCAGATCATAAAGGGAGGTAACTCTATGCTTCAAAGCATGGCGTCCGACCCTCTACCGATACTGATGCATATATGTATATCTATATTTATATTGATAGATACATAGATAGATAGATATAAAATTATGTATGTTATGCGTGTAGGCGTGAGTGGTGTTAAGCCATATGTAGCGTAAATTTGACACCAACCAATATGACATGTAATTTACAAGTAACTGGGTAGTTTGTTAGTAATATATCTTCTGATATATTTCTATATTTTGCCGACAGCACCATTTCTTTCTCGTTTCAATAATACATACATACATACATACATACATACATACATACATACATACACATGTATACACACACACTCACACACATATATATACACATTATACACATATATATATATGTATAAATATATATGTATGATATATATATATATATATATATATATATATATATATATATACACACACACACACGTGTTTGTGTGTGTGTGTGTGAATAATACATATGTTTATTACACACACACATACACATATGTAGAAGGAGACAAGATAGACATTATTATAAATTATTATAGTTTAGATAACGAACCCCCCAAAAAAACAAAATAAAACAAAAACAAAAAGAAGAAATACATTTCTGACACCATATTTACATGGAGAACACTTGTCTCTTTAAACTGTAGACAGCATTAATTTGACATAGTCGACACTGCCATATTTAAACTTCCGACATCGTCCTTTCTTGTTAGTGCCACAGCCATGTAATTTGGCTTTGAGCAAGAACGGTCAACACTTTGCAAAGAAAGGAAAAAAAAAAGTCGAGGTAGAGAAAGAATGAAAAAAGATATAATTATGGGCCCTTCTCTGAGATTGACCCAGTTTTTTTCATAGATAAATGCACTGCTAAACCTGATCTTAGGCCGGTCGATTTGTTTGTTTATTTCATCATTATCATTTTAGGTTCGTTTTCCATGCTGACATGGGTTGTACGGGTTGTCATATGCTGAGACTAAACGGGTTGGAGTGGCTTCAACTTGCTCAGACGTCTTATATTTTGCATGGTTTCTACAACTCGATGACTTTGCTAATGACAACCACCTTACAGAGTCTACTTGTTGCATTACCACTTTACAGAGTGCACTGGGTGTATTTTATCGAGACACAAGCTCTAAAGAGATCGTCATATGCCCGCCCAGACTGGGGAGTCATATCTGGACTTTATTGTCTCTTATTTATTTATTTATTCATTTATTGCTAAGTCTGAAGGAAGGGACAGTGCCCATAGCCATCACAGGATCTCCGAGACCAATGAGATTAATGCCATTCCGTGTCGACATCTGTATGAGAATCATGAGCAAGTAAGGGAAGAATTCCAGAGGGACGGGTTTCTGAATAACAAGGACTGGGTGTAGAGGTTATCGCGGAGCCTAGGTAGGAGTTATCGGACTCATCGTGGTTAATCAGAGGAGCAAAGACAAATGAGTTGGTAGTGCCTGAGTGGGAGTGGAATGAGACCAGTAAATTCCAAGAATCAGAGACCACTGTAGCAGCAGTAAAAAAGACAGAGAGGGGACAACATGAGTCTGAGCCAGAGGTTAAAGTGTGTTCGTGAGAGTTGCTGAATTTTCTTTTTCTTTAGATCCACGTCAGATTTAATTGAGAAGCTCTATGGTCAAAGATTTTGCCAGCTCTGATCATCCTATTTTTTTCGCAAGCACAATATATCCAGGACTACGTTATGCAATATGTCTTTCTTTCCAAAGACTGATTTTAGGGAGATTTGGCTGTTATTTCTAGCAGATTTTGTGACTACATAGAGGCTCCTTGAAGTTGTTGGTAATTTGGTTAGCTAACCACCCCTTCCCAGCTTTATAGGGTTTCTAGGATTACATTATCTAGATACCCTATAAATGTTTCTCATTTTAAAGACAATAAGGTGTGATTTGAGGCAGATTTGGCTGTTTTTTTTTC
>OZ024740.1:140102506-140125006 GCA_964016885.1 Eledone cirrhosa | reverse complement strand
ATAAGTACTTAAAAATAAGTACTTAAAAAATAATGACCATATTAAAAATACGGTATAGTTTGGCGTCAAGAATGGTATCTTGCAGTAGAAAATCTGCCTCAAAATGTCTGATCCCAACCGATGTAAGCATGGAAAATGCGGACGTATAAGTGATGGTGATGAGGATGATGATAATGATTTGGGGGCGGCAGGATCGAACTGACCAGGTTATCACAAAACTTTCGTCTATCTGTTGGCAAATACACTGACATGGAGACATAGAGGAAGAGGGAGGCGTAGAAACACGCACAGAAGTTAAAAAATAAATATATATATGTAAATGTGTGTGTGTGTGTGTGTGTGTGTGTGTGTGTGTGTGCGTGTGCCTATTTGCTTTTGTGTGGTCTGTGTGAAATTGTTATCCCTTCCTCTCTCTCTCATTCTATCTTCTAATGAAGGGCTGCTGTCCGAAACGTAAAGACCCTTTTTCTGCTATTTCAAGCGTTAAACTAACATATTTTTCATTGTACTGTGGTGTTCACTTAGTTGCCTCCGTTTACGTTTTGTATATATATATATCCCCTTCTCTCCCCTCCTCTCTCACACACACTCTCTCTGTGCGTGTGCATGAATATGAATACGTAGTACGTCACCGTGGATAACAAGAAACTTCACTACCCGGATGTTGTAGTCGGGGAAACAGTGTAATGAACACTCTTTCTAACATTGTATTTTATTCACAATAATTTTTACCGCATTAAACACTTTGTTACTAAATAAATATTCAAAAAGACTGTGCGTATATGTACGTATATGTACGTATATGTGTATGAGTGCGTGTGTGTGTACGTAGTGTGTGAAAGAGACAGCGAAGAGAGAGAGAGAGAGAGAGAGAGAGAGAGAGAGAGAGAGAGAGAGAGAGAGAGAGAGTGAGAGTGAGAAAGAGAGACGGAGAGCGAGAGAGAATGAATGTAATGTTATGTGACCAATATATATATATATATATAACGAAGGAAATGTGGTAAGGAACCAGGTGGACCATAACGCACCAAAGTACTCAATACTTAGGGTAGTAGAGTAGGTAATAGGAACGACGGCTAATTCTGGTCAGAATTAGCCGTCGAAACGGCTTGAGCTCAGCCGTCGGGGTCCTACTCGTTCCTATATATATATATATATATATATATATGTGTGTGTGTATATATATATATATATATATATATATGTGTGTGTGTGTGTGTGTGTATATATATATATACCAATATATATATATATATATACACACACACACACACACATATATATATATATATATATATATATATATATATATATATATATATATATGTGTGTGTGTATATATATATATATATATATTGGTATATATATATATACACACACACACACATATATATATGTGTGTGTATATATATATATATATATTTGTACTTTCGTAGTTAATAGTTTCCACGTATATCTGAATATTGGGTGAGGTTAAACATTCCTTTTTGCAGAGAGGGCCATATGTATAAAAACATGCTATTTATGTGGATAGTGAGCCTAAACGCACGGATGTATATCTATTTACAAACGTACGGATGTATATCTATTTACAAACTTAGACATGCACACACACACAAACACACACATATACGCACTTATTCACACAATTATACACACAATTATACACACACACACTCACATATATGTAGATGTGCGTATGTGTGTTTTGATAAGCGTATAGATATAACTTCTTCTTCTTCTTCTTCTTCTTGGAGGGAGGGGGGTTCCTCAAGCACGCCCTCCGGCGGGTCCTGTCAGAAGCAACTGTCTCTAATTGATCCGGTTGTATATCCAGGCGAGACCAAATAGTAAAATCTATCCAGCGATTCTTCCCTTTAGCCATTCTGGACACATGTTCGTAGCACCGGAGCTGTGATCTCTCAACTCGGAGAAGTTGCGGTTCTCACTGGAGCGACTCCCTGATCTCCAGGCTACGCACTCTATCGAGTAACTTTAACGAAAAAACCCCCTTGAGAGGAACCCCATTTCGGACGCTTATATTCTCGATCGTATTCTTTCGGTCATTACCTAAGATAATAGGTAAAGGTTAGTACGAATATCGTATTAAATATAGCGAGTTTAGCTTTTAAACCTACCCCCTTTTTATGATCAATTCTAAACAAGCTGCAATTCATGCACTTAATTCAGCCCCTTGTCTTCCATTACTCGTGAAAAGGCCCTGAGGTACTTGCAAAACCCTCAAAAAGCCCGATAGAACGCGGTCGTATGCCTTTTCGAGTTCTATAAAACAAGCATACACTTCTGGGCAATACTCCCACGATTTCTCGAAGACCTATTGCTGTGTGAATATTTGATTGGCTGTGCTGCATCCGAGCGAACACCATACTGTTCGTTAGTTAGCTTAGACTCGATATATCCCTACATCTCTTTGCCAGATACTTAGCATAGACTTTACCGGGGAGGCTCAACAAGGAGATACCTCTATAATTAGAGTAATCTCACTTGCCTCCTATTTCGCAATTGGGATTATCACCCTCGATTGCCATTGCTTAGGTGCCTTACCAGAGATCCAGGCTTTTAGCATTTCTCAGACTTAATTTCGTCCTTCCCACAGGCCTCCCTCATTTGAGCTCTTTAATTGCTCTGGTGACCCCAGCCCCCGAGAAGTTAGTTACCACTCCTAGATATATATCATGTATATCAGAAGATGACCGGGTTTAGGACATCAGCAAAGTATTCTATCCACTTCGCGAGGATGCATTTCCCTGAAGATAGAACCTCAGGCGAGTTCCTAGTAGCACTCGTGGAGGGATACTTCTTATTACGAAGTCGGTGGATGGTTTGCCAGAATAGTTTATTTGCTGATCTAAAGTCGGATTCCAGCTTAACACCAGGATCTTTACTTTGAACGCCTTTCTGTTCCTGCTGCGACATTTCGCGCCTGCTTGTACCACAAAAGGGACTTATTTCCCAATAAATATAAAAACACCCTAATATATATATATATATATATTCAAATAAATAGATTCACATTCAATACTTCTTAATAGGAAACAGAAATGATTTTTTTTTTTTAAAAGGAAAAAAAAATTTTAAAGAAATAATTAGAAAACAATATCAGAACACATTATAGAAACAAAACATACATAGTAAATAATGACAATATTTGACAAGGGGCATAAACAGAAAAACACCGGTCAAATTCTATATAACTGAATAGTAAAGAAGATAAAGTTTTGAACAATAAATACAATGCCAAACCTTATAGGAAGAATAAAATATTTTATTTTAATTTTTAGAACTAGAAAATACGGTAATTATCTATAAGAGCTACGAATCTATATTTCTATATATATGCGATATCTTTTATTGATTTTTAAAATATATCTTCTTCATTACACAGTATAAATAACTATATGTTCCTGTCATGTGCTTTCTACGTAATCTTCTTAGAACTGAATTAACAAAAATCATCCTATCTATGTAAATTCTAGATAAATAAGCCATACATTAGCTCATTCACTGCAATCTAATGACATTAGTATCACAAAGTAAACACATAGTCTTGCATGACTTTAAAAAAAATTCCTTCTGCATAACATGCATTTGAGTCTAAATTAGTTGCTTTTACGTTAAATGCCTTTTGATATTGTTTTATTTGAATCTTAAAACCTTGTGAGGTTAAACCTATTTTGAATTTGATTTATTCTATGTAAGTTTTCCTGAAGATTATACAGTTAGTGATGGAGATAATTGTTAATTGATAATTTCCAGTTGTTCTGCGAATGAATGTGACATAATGTCCATATTGAAACTGAAGGAATAAATAATAAGTTCATATCCTCAACTTTTTAAAAGTATTGAATATATAAATACACACGCACCCACACACATATATATATATACATATATATATATATATATATATATATATATATATATATATATATATATATATATATATATATATATATATATATATATATATATATATATGCGCGCGTGTGTGTGTATTGAACAATAATAATAAAATAAATATTGAAGATAGGTTCTTAATTAGTTCATTGCTTTATGATCGTTTCAGAGGGTTAATTGATAATGGTAGATCGATATATCGACTAGCAGGTAGTAGTTATGTCACTACCTATTTATCGTCCCGAAATCCCTGATCTATCATAATCACTACTTGTTAGTCAGAAACAGTTCTAGCTCCGTAGAAGTGTGGTAGTACTAACCCTTAGAATTACAGGTACAACTCGTATCTGCTAGCTGTATGTACTACCGCAGCGGGAAACAAAGCGACTCTTTCAAAGACGCAATGCTCGACCTCACAATCTTGTGATCATAGGAAGAACACCCGAACACCGGAACACCGAAACAACAACAACACGTACCTTCTCTATACATATATGTCCATGTATATAGACAGTATATATATATATATATATATATATATAGTTAAAAGAATAGAGGTGTAACACACAAGTTATTATATATTGGTAAACGGAATAGAAAATACTGACAAATTGTTCACAGTTGAAAAATGGTTTAATTAGGAATAAAAGAGTATTAGCAATTGTATGGGTTAGTATTCAGTTGTGGTTTTAAGTTTTTAAGTTTTTACCGGTTGCGCATTTCTAAATGCTTTTCAAAAATAATTTTGAGATAGAGTGTCCGTGTTGTTTGCTCTGACCACGGACACTCTATCTCAAAATTATTTTTGAAAAACATTTAGAAATGCGCAACCGGTAAAAACTTAAAAAACTTAAAACCACAACTGAATACTAACCCATACAATTATTAATACTCTTTTATTCCTAATTAAACCATTTTTCAACTGTGAACAATTTGTCAGCATTTTCTATTCCGTTTACCAATATATATATATATATATATATATATATATATATATATATATATATATATATATATATATAAATATATTTATTAAATAACAGATTAAAGTTTAAGCAAAGAATCGCTGCTTTCACCCTTATATTCTCTTTTACCTGTTTCAGCCATCCGGCTGAGGCCATGCTGGGGCACCACCCTTGACATATATATATTTTTTATATATATTTTTATGCGTATTTGGTGTATACAGTCGTATGCGTGCAGGTACAGGCGGTGCGTGGGTTCTGTATGTGCGTGCGGTTTTATTATTATTATTATTATTATTATTATTATTATTATTTTTATATATTTTTTTTTGTGTACGTGCGTGTATTTGTATACCTATGGCGGTGTTTTCGCGTATGCTTGTGATTGTACGTATATGGATGCGTGTATGTATTTATTTAATTTCATTTAACTCTGTATTTTATTTACTTTATTCTTAACTCTGAAGCCGAGAATCATTTGGTTTCCTAGTTAAAATTTTAGTCTACAACTTCAGTTATACCTTTTACTTGGTTTTGTCTTTGCGTGCAATTGTTCTCCCCGCTCCATATATGACGTATTATCTTCGTTTTTTCCGTTCATTGCCAGAGAACGTCTCTATGAACCACCTAATAGAATATTAGTCTACGACTTCTTTTATACCATAAACGTGGTTTTGTCTTTGCGTGTAATTGTTTTTCACCGCTCCAAATAATGACGTATTATATTCGTTTTTTCCCATTCCTTGCCAGGGAATGTTTCCACGAACCAAAGTATCGTCTTGCTGTCTTCCTCCGGTTGCAATGTTTTTTGAAATATTCACTTCTGCGTTCACAGATTGACTTTGTTAGTTTCAGAAGACCCCGTTAAGGGTGAAAGCAGCAATTCTTTGCTTAGACTTTAATCTGTTATTTAATAAATATTTGCTCTACGGTTCTTATATATTTGATATATATTTATCCTTATCGAGCCCTCTTTGGATTTTAGTCTTCAAATTTATTATTATTACTATATATATATATATATATATATATAATAATTATTATTAGTATGTACACGTACATACATATATGTATACAGACGTACAGTAGTATGTATATATATATATATATATATATATATATATACATACATGCACACATATATATGTACGTATGGATTCACCGAACATTTATTATAATGCTGACGATAGCTAATAAGCTTGAAACTAGTACAGCGTTCCTTTGTCAGTGTTGAACAAACGAGCAACGATCGTTGCTAGACACTGTACGGCTTAATTCGGGATGTTTGTTTACAAACACACCGAGCATTATAATAAATGTTCGGTGAATCCATACGTACATATATATATGTGTGGATGTATGTATATATATCCATACTACTGTACGTCTGTATACATATATGTATGTACGTGTACATACTTATATTTAAGTAACAGCCGTACTAAGAGTGGGAAATGAAATTTCGTTTCATTTTTTCCATTATTATTATTATTATTATGATTATTATTATTATTATGAAATCAATATTATTATTATTATTATTATTTATATATAACTGTGTGTGTATGTGTATATATATATATATATATATAATATATATATATATATATATATATATATATATATATATATATATATATATATATATATATATATATATAATATCAATAATTGTTTCTACTTTAGGCACAAGGCCAGCAATTACCCAGTGCATTACTGGTACTTTATTTTATTGACCCCGTAAGGATGAAAGGCAAAGTCAACCTCGGCGGGATTTGAACTCAGATCGTAAAGGGACGTAACTATGCTGGAAAGCATGACGTCCGACCCTCTACCGATATTGCCAATCCACCACCCAATAATAAATTGAAAATATCTTTATAAAACCATATTATTCTATTATACGTATTTCAAGGGTACTAACCTTTAAGTACGCTTTCGTCAGATAAAATATAATAATTGGTGTAAAGATAGTGACATATCTCCATGTGAACTTCATGTTATAAGTTCTGTGAGGATAGTGAATAACATTTTTCAAAACTTAGGGGAAATATGCTAATGAGGATAACGTTAAAACTGAAAAGAACCGTTAAGTTTAGATGCTAGATAGATTTTAAATATTTATTTAATTTTTTTTTAAAGGGTTTACTATTAAATTTGAAAAATTATTATTGTAGAGTTATTTTAGAATTAATTATAGAAATATGCATATATACACCCAAACATATATACATGGGTTTAGAAAGAATGATATAATTATATTTATTTAATTTTTAATATATTTTAAGAATATGGACGTATTTATAATATTTAGATGAGAATTATAATGTATTGTATTAAATTGTGAACTATTAATTTATTAAAGCAATTACAACAATATAATATGTGAAAGATACCCTGTATTTAGATATACGAGTGGATATATTTTTCCGCATATATTTTAATATTATCATGAGTACAGTTATAAATTTGATAATAATAAATATTTTAATGTTTAAATTTAAGAACATTTAAAGACAACCAAAAATATATATTGTACATTGGCAACTTATATAGACCATAGTGTAGTAGTTTCTATAAATTATAAATATTGTGAAATGTTCTGGAGAATCGATGCAAACAAGAATTAAATATTTCCTTTTTTTTTGTTAATAATTGTTTCTACTTCTGGCACAAGGCCAGCAATTATTGCAGTGTATTACTGGTACTTTATTTTATCAACCCCGTAAGGATGAAAGGCAAAGTTAACCTCGGTGGGATTTGAACTCAGACCATAAAGAGCCGTAACTCTTTGCTGCAAAGCATGGCGTCAGACCATCTACCGATACTGCCAATAATATTACCAGAATTGGTAATTATATGAAAGATTTCTTCAATACAGAGATGACAACCTTTTGACAGTGCCACATTTTGGTAAACTGGCGCATTCGATATTTTTCTCCAGGAGATTAAATAGTCAGAATTATTGTCTTTTAAAGACCAAATTAATTGTGATAGTGAGGTTGAGAATTTTTTGTCCGAAATTTTTGTCCTTAAATTTTGAAGAACTAGCTCCTATATAATTATATAAACTATCTCTAGTTTTTATGGTGCATTTGTATACTAAATTTCTATCAAGGCAATTATTCTGTAAAGGGCATAACATGTTATTTCTGCAATTACATTTTATTGTATTGTTATTTAGAGATACCGTATTATTATTTATGCATTCGCTATTATTATTATTATACGTAATGTTATTAATTATATTATTATTGTTATTTGAGTTTACTTGGGTTGAATTTAATTTTAAATTCCTATTATTAATTCTAGCAATATTTTGGGCTATATTCATAGTAGTAGAGTAAGAGAGCTTGACTCTATGTCTGTTAAAAATGGAGTCATACTTATGGGAGTTAGGAAAACATTTATCTAGAGCCTTAAAGAATTGGTGTGCTAAAGGTGCTAATTCCTTATGAAATTAGAAGAGAATACCAAATTATATTTCTAGTTCTGGCTTTTTTATTTGATTTATTATTTGATTTATTATTTGTTTATTATTAATATTATAATAAACTTTAGGAGGTTGGTTTATACTATTCTTATCTATGTAGTTAATTTTATTATTGTATCCAGCTCTGTGTAGGGCGTCATTGTAATATTCTGCTTTGTTATATTTTTATTAGCTGAGAGTCTAGATATTCTTTGCTGGACACTATTAACTATAACTTTTTTAACATTTCCTGGGTGGTTAGAGTAGAAGCTAACGTAGTTTAGGTTTTCATTAATCTTATGGAACGGGTAATATAGGCCAGAGTTACGCCGGATAAATACTGTTGAGTGCTTCTAATCTGTTGTAAAATTAACTTTGTTGAATAATCAACAAACCAAATAACTCATTGTTTATATATATATATATATATATATATATATATATATATATATGTGTGTGTGTGTGTGTGTGTGTGTGTGTATGAAACAGGTAAACAGAAATAACAACACAATCGGTACAGTATATGGAAGGAATATATTAAATTAACGCTTGAAATAGCAGGAAGAGGGTCTTAACGTTTCGGACGCTAGTCCTTCATAAGAAGAAATAATGAGAAATAATATAGATTGAAGGGACGGGCTGGAATTTGAAAAAATATCTTTAGATAAAAATAACAGGTCCATTCATTGTTGACATCTCTTGGAAAACTGTTGATGCTGGCGTTTTGTGTATGATTTGTTTTTTTTAGCAAAGTGGATGATGGAGCGCATCTATCTGAACTGGAAAAAAGAACCATACTTGTGCGCGTGCATGTGTGTGTGTGTGTGTGTGTGTGTGTGTGTGTGTGTGTGTGTGTGTGTGTGTGTGTGTGTGTGTGTGTGTGTGTGTGTGTGTGTGTGTGTGTGTGTGTGTGTGTGTGTGTGTGTGTGTGTGTGTGTGTGTGTTATTATACGTCCGTAAGAAGCTAAGAAGAAATGTATGTAAGTAAAAGAGTGTGTGTGCATGTAAGTACGAAACAATGAGCAAAAGTATGTTAATATAAGGGTGTGTATGTGTGTATACAGAACTGTGGAGGGAAAAGTGGAGTGTGCATATTTTGTCGGTCTGTATTAGTTGTAAGAGAATATCTTTCTGACAAAAGAGAGCCATAGGAATCTAGGGGTTAATGTACAAGCGCGTGTGATAATGGACGGGGTACTTAATTGTGTGTATATGTATATGTATGTATATATATATATATGTGTTTGTGTGTGTGTGTGTGCATGTGTATACACACATACTAGACTATGAGGTTTTACTAGAAGTATAAGTACCGTCATCCTCCCCAGAAAACTGATTTAAGTAGTCACCCACGCATCTGAGTCTCATTGTAATCAAATCTTTTGAAGATAGGTATATATTTTACACACACACACACACACACACACACACACACACACACACACACACACACACCTCTTACACTTACATTCATAATTGTGCGCATTAGAGTGGTCAATTGGATGAAGTGTTAGAGCGTCAGATGGAATACTTTGGTTTGTTTCTTTCGGCTCTCTGCGAACTGATTTCAAATTCTGACGAGATCAACTTTGCCCTTAAACCTTTCAGGATATGTAAATAAAATACCACCTATGTAATAGGGTATATTCACTTTGTAGATATCGAGCAATCATTTAGCAGTGTCGTTAGATCGTCAGATAGTCTGCTGTGCAGGAATTTTTCCAGATCTGTTCGCTAGGAGTTCAAATCCCACCGAGGAAAACTTTCACTTTTAGTTTTTCAGAGTCGATAAATCAAGTACCAGTTCAGTATTAGGTTGATTATTTTCTTCTTTCGCTCTTTGTTTCTCTAAGAATTGTATTAAACATTTCAAAGATCCCGCCTCGTTTAACTGGTGATTCGGCCTGAGAATTGTATTAAAGGTAACCGTGTATGTAGAACCCTCAGCCATATACATCTTAATTTTACGCGTATAAATTCAGTTGATGGTACAACTGAATATACTCTTCTTTGAGACTAACGGAGAACCATCAGTTCTCAATCGAAGATATCAGCCCTTTCTTTCTTTCTTTCTTTCTTTCTTTCTTTCTTTCTTTCTTTCTGTCTTTCTTTCTTTTTTCTTTCTTTCTCTCTTTTTATCTATCTATCTTTCTTTTTTTTTACACGTACATACTTATACATACATAAATACACACACATATATGCATACAAATATATATATAACGATACATACACACATACACATTTATATAAATATGTGTGTATGTATGTATGTTTGTATGTATGTATGCGAAAAGTCAATAAGGAAAAACCAACACGGGAGAACAATACAGTAGTAATACTAGTTTAACTCTTGTTATAGTAGGTAAAGAGTCTTAACATTTCGGACGTTATTCTTTTATTGGAAGATAGAATGAGAGTTAGATGAATAAATAGAAAGAAAAAAGAGAGGAAGAGGGTTTCTTTTTTCAGGAAAAAAGCAAGTGTGTGTTTACTCAGCCTCTTACTGTTGGTCAATGCCACAATGAGTATTCAGTTTTCATTGAGACACATTTACGAATCCTTCAGAAGTTAGACTTACGTACTTGTTGGTGTTCAATTGCTACTGCTTTTCGAAGTAGTTCTCTCGTTATTCTACATATAGCCCAGTGATCCTTCCACTGTTCGAAACACGTCTAGAATGTTTCTTCCGGAATGGCTCGCAACTCTACCGTCGCACATGATGGCCTCTCAACTCTCAAAACGGGAGCCTTTCGGTGGTAACTTCATTTTTGTGAACAACCAGAAATCAAAATGAGCCATGTTTGGATTGTAGGGAAATGCCTTTATCTGCTAAGAAACTTTAGATCGGTTGCGACCAATGAGCCGAGGCGTTGTCATGATGCAGCTGTGAGGCTCACAAATCCGATCTCTTGTGTCGAGCTGCATCACGAAGACGTCGGATGACTTTTTGATATTACTCTATTGTAATTGTTAGTTCTTCTGGTGCTTACTCGTGATGAACAGCACCTCGGTATTCGAAGAAAACATTCAGCATCACTTTGATATTGCTCTGTGCCTGACGTGCGTCTTTTGGACCTCGATAACGTTGGATGCGTGCGTCCACTCTTATAACTGAGCTTTGGTTTCCATACACTCACGTTCCATTTCCAGTTATCGTGGTATTCAGAAACCCAGGATCTATGTTAGCAGTATCGGGCGAAATAAAAATGCGATGAATTAGTAGTACAACATCTCAAACACTGGCTATCTGACAACGATAGATACATCCAACGAGCTTGTAAAATAAAAAAAAGCATGTGCATAGATATATCTTGCTCCACTCTTTTATCTTCTTAACATCATTACTTCTCACGGGAAAAAGTTGGATACTTTTTCGACAGACCCCGTATAATTTAAAATCTAATAAATTTCATATTTTTAATAATAAATAGTGTCACATCGATTTCCTAATAGTATATATATGTAATGAAGCAATAAATAAAACAAACAATTTGGTCACATGATATTAATATAATGTGACAAATATATAACATTTCTAATTACTCTTTTCCGTTCAGCACCACTTTCTGTCTATATCCTCTCTACATCAGATCTGGCTTTTCACTGTCTTATCGATTAAAAATAATTCTGAACACCAACTGAAATTCTATATGTATGACGATACTTCTAACTGAAGTGATCCCCTATATCATAGTATTGATATAATTATTTGAACTTGTTATCTATCAATCTTCCCCAGGTAGATATACTTTGTAAAATGGCGCTATGGAGTTTGTTTTCATAACATTTTGGACATCATTATACCTGGAAATATATCTAATTCATTTCACTAAGCATAGCACTATGCATATAGGAAAACATATAATGTTTGCTGTCACGTATAAAGTTTTCTTTCCATTTTTCTTTTAGCCTGTTACTCTAGATATGAAGAGGAATGGATTTCGCCAGGTTTAAGTGACATATATCAATATATCATGACGGCGTCCATATGGTTTTATCAGGAGTTCAGGGTTCATGGGATGTATGGGTGTATATATATATATATATATATATATATATATATATATATATAAGTGATGAAGGACTAATTTTATTCATATGTAACCCATGTGCAACCACGCAGCGCTCCATTTTTCTCATATTTATATTTTTTCCTCAGCTGCGACTGTCTGTTTCTTTCTTACTCTCTCTCCTCTTTTTACCCCCTTTGCCAGTCACACTCTCTCTCTTCTGGTCTCTTCCTCCCACTTCCACTGACTTCTCTGCTTCTCCCCTCTCTCACTTTCTCCCGTTTGACCTGTGTGAAATCCTTTTCTCGCTCACATCTCACCCATGTCGGATGGTCTGTATCTCTCGCCCATGAATTCACCAAGCTTAAGCTTACAGATTTCATGTGCTCGTCTCTTCCTATCTTTCCGTTGCCATACCATCGTTATTTGTTTACATGTATCGCTCGTTTCACTCTATTTTACTTGTCCCAATAACTTTATTTGTTATTGCTCGCGCCAACTAGAGGCTTTGGTTGACTCGAGGCTTATCCAAGGGATCAAACTCGGAACCAATTGGTTGTGAAGCAAACATCTTTCTCTATAGCCTTGTGCTTTTTCTATGCATTGGGTCAAATTTCTAATTCAAATATGTAAAGGATTATATGTAGGGCCCTTCAATTTTAGCTTAGCCTCACATATTTGTTGTATAATTTTACCATTTATCGGAGATTTCAAGGACTTATTAACAACCTGTCTCTATGTATGGCATTAATTATGACACATAATTTCAAGTGGAATAATTATTAAGAAACCATAAGTATAAAATTACGTTATGTAACATTGGAGGCCTGTATTATTCGCGAAGTTGTGCTGTATTGTAGGAGGAAATGAGGGACCGAAATGATTTTAAAATTCCATTACATATAAACATTTAGCATATTGGCTACTACAACGATTCATATTCAAAGAAACGTGGGAAAATATAATTATGATATTGATAACATGATTTTTATATTAGCGAAAAGAAGGAGCTATACGTAATTTCTTATATATTAACATATATGCTTAAAACACTTATTTATAATTGTATTTGCGTATATACCAACACACACATGCTTACACACGTATATATATATATATATATATGTAAAGTGAGTGTGTGTGTGAGAGAGAGAAAGAGGAAGAGAAATACACACACATAATAAAATATAATTGTTTCTACGTTAGGCACAAGGCCAGCAATTACCCAGTGCATTACTGGTACTTTATTTTATCGACCCCGTAAGGATGAAAGGCAAAGACAACCTCGGCGGGATTATAATAAAATATAATAGTATATATATATATATATATATATATATAAAATATAATACTATATATATATAATATATAATTTATATTATATATAATATATAATAAAATATAATACTATATATATATATATATATATATATATATATATATATATATATATATATATACATATATATATGTGTGTGTGTGTATATATTTATAAATATATATATATATATATATATAAATAAAGGTTAAACAAGGTTCAATGAATAGATCAATGAATAAAGTTTCACAATAGATTAGAAGCACTCCACAGGAATGGTTTTCTGGAGTTATTAATATTAATTCAAAATATTAACAAATATAGACATTCATGTGATCAAGTATATTTTATTATACATATTTCAGAGGTAAAGACGGAGAGACAGATGAGGAAAGAGAGAATGACTAGAAATATAGAATTATCATATGCACGAAAGCAAAAGAAAAATTGATTAAGGATAGAGAGAAGAGGAGAAAGAAATAAGTTTTATAGTATAAAGTCATTCTCTCTTTCCTCATCTCTCCCTCTTTCCGTCTTTCACTTCCTTTTTCTATAAGATATATTACTTTTTTAAATTATGTAAATTTTTAACAGTTATGTAGGCTTATATTATACCAGTAGTTATTTATTATTATGTATCTTTATAAGCTTTCTCACACGCACCCTCTGTATTATATGTATTTTTTCATGTCTCAATCTTAAGGTATATAAATATTGAGTTTTGTCATAACTAATTCACTGCCATGACTGAATTTTAACCATCAACATAGTCAAGGTATGTCAAGAATCAACTTATTTTATCTGATGAGTACGTACTGTTGAAAATAGCTCAGTACCTCTGAAATATGTATAATAAAATATACTTGATCACATGAATGTCTATATTTGTTAATATTTTGAATTAATATATATATATATATATATGTTTATGTATTTGTTTTGCAAGATTTTTTATGTGAAATCGTGTGTCGAAACATATAAATGTTATAAATGAGGATGGTCATGATGCCAATTTTGCCACTATAAATACACGCACCAGATAACTTTCACTTCAGATTTATTATAATTAGTTATTGGTTACTTCTTCAAACATTTCGTCACAATGTGTGTGACCGCCTCAATGACTATTTGTTCTCTGTGCCTTCTCTTCTTTCTAGTCTTATTTAGTATACTCCAGAATTTACTCCAGGAGTAAACAAAATAAGACCAGAAAGAAGAGGAGACACGGAGAAGAACAAATAGTCATTAAGAAGGTCACAGAATATGTGACGAAAGCTTTGAAGAAATAGCCAATAAGTAATAACAATAAAGCTGAAGCGATATACACACACAGACACACACACACGCATACCCACCGCCCCCACACACACACATACATACATACATACATACATACATACATACATACATACATACATACATACATACATACATACATACATACATACATACATACATACATACATACATACACACATATTAATGCAATCATACCTTTGCATGGTAAAATAAATACAAAAAATAAGAAAAATAATATAGAACACCGTGTGGTGTTTTGAGTGGCAAAAGCAGGAGCTTGAAGAACCTACCACGATGTTCTGTTACTTCAGCTGTGCCTTTTTTTTTTTTTTACGAATTTCGTTGATGTATTGCACAACTGGAATATTTAATGAAGCGACAAAATTTATGGGTGGATTGTAGTGTCGTAGTGTGCTGGAAGTAGTATAAGTTGGGATTTAGAATTTGAAGAGTAGAGATAGTTTGAGATATGTTTATGCCGTCTGTATGTTTACCTCTGTATTTGTCTTCTTTTTAACCTTGAACTATATACACACACACACACACACACACACACACACACACACACACACACACACACACACACACACACACACACACACACACACACACACACACACACACACACACACACACACACATGTATTAAGAACTAATAAGGAATTATGAAGAATCCTTTATAAAACAGCTCAAACTGGTCTAGTCTTGTTTTAACATAAAAAGCTGTTCACTACATATATATATATATATATATATATATATATATATATATATATATATATATATATATATATATATATATATATATATATAGCTGTCGAAACGGCCTGAGCTCAGCCGTCGGGGTCCTGAATCTTTTCATATATATATATATATATATATATATATATATATATATATATATATATATATATATATATATATATATATATATATGTATATATATATCTATATATGTATATATATATATATATGTATGTATATATATATATATATATATATATATATGTATATATATATATATATATACACATATATGTATACATACACACACACACATATATATATATATATATATATATATACATATATGCGTGTGTGTATGTGTGTATGTGTGTATGTGCGTGTGTGTTCACATACGCACACATATACATAGTTTCACATTTTATCTTACTTTCCAAACTCTAGAGTGGAACCACCACATCTGTCCTTTGACTTGGATGGTATTTGAAGAGCTCTCCCTTGATAACATCTACATAAGTTTGTCTCCATACACAAAATGTTTTAAATATCATTTGCAGGTGCTGGAAGCGATCCTAAGATAGACAGATTCTCTTTTCTTTTTTTTTTTTTGATAGTTGCAAAAAATTTGTTTTCCATGATAACAATCTTCACTGAACGAAAAAAACCAAAAACCAAACTAAAGTACATATTCGTCTCACTTTTACTTAGTATTGCGAGAAAATGGATGCAGCCGACTGAGGTGTAGAGATACTTCGATGAATTAGCCGTGTTTAATATTTTTTTAATAAATAAAATAAAATAAATTAAATTAGATTTACAGCTCACATCTATAGGGAGTTTCTTGGATATTTTGATGATAGAGTTCCTATCTCCTATCATGAAAACCAACGTGAAATGAAGCATCTTGCGCCGTTTGACCCAGGAATCGAACCTTTCGATCATGGGCTCCACACAGTAACCACCAGGTCACGTGCCTTCATTTTTATTTCGTTTATTTTGAATACTTACAAATATATTATATGTCTGCTTGTGACTTTTCTGTATATTATGTGTTTCTTCAACAAAGTTCCGTCGCTCTGATATGGATGGAGGATGGAAACACCTCTAATCAGGTGTGACGCATGAAATAACTGCAAAGGCAGGAGTGGAGTGGGGATACTCACAAGCCCCCAGCTGTCAGAATGTGTTATAGACTGAATAACATTAGGAAGGAGGATTTGCCTATTGAATCTTAGGCTGAAAGATAGGTCTCTGTAGGTTGTGCAAGTTTATGCACCAAACAAGGAGTCCGAATACAGGTCCTTGCTTGATGAAGTCACTGCAGCATTAGATGTAGTTAAGACTGAGTCATATATCCCTATGGGAGACTTCAATGCACATGTTGGCACTGACCACCTGACATAGAAAGGAGTGATTGGAAGGAATGGCGACCCCGATCTAAATACGAATAGAGAGGTCTTACTAGACTTCTGTTCTGGCAATGGACTCTCTATTATGAACACCTTCTTCCAGCTCAGAGACATTCATAAATATACATGGTATGACAGGAATCAGGGACATAGGTCAATAATTGATTCTGTTATTGTCTCATCTCTTCGATTCTGTGTTGTATGTTCTTGTTAAGAAGGGTTGAGCTGTCAACTGATCGCCATCTAGTTATCTGCAACAAAAGAAGAAGTGTGTTTGTGTATATATTGTATATTCTTACCTGACATGTGTGTGGATGGTTGGTGTAGATGTGTGTGATTTATGTGACGTGTATATATCTAGACTAATAACAATGACTAGCAAATACAAACAAACTTCTTGGATATAGCTACATAAATTCTCAGCATATATGTATAAATATCATGCAGGGTTAAATGTACGAGTAACTTTGTAGGGGTAAATGTAGTGTTAGAACCCAGGATCTTGTGATTAGAAAACGAACTTCTTATTGTAGCAGTAAGCCCTGAGATAAAATATTTACTGTGTGTATATGTGTGAACATTTTAAGAAGTTACACACACATGCACATACTCATGCACACACACGCACACACATATATATATATGAAGTGGACTTGTATATATATATATAAATATATATAAATATATATAAATATATATATATATATATATATACAAGTATACATGGTGTATTATTATAGTTGATTCTTTACAAATTATCTTTTAGTTCTTATACGCTTTGTGTTTGGGAGGTGTTTCTTTATATAGCTCCTTCCTTGTGATAAGTAGGTGAAAGAGCTAGATATATATAAAGGAAGGAAACATCGAAGGAAACACAGCTCTAATTTCTCTATAATGAAAATAAAATAGGAAGTATAATAAAAAAAAGGGGGGGTTAAAGAAAGTTTTGTGAATGACTTCTGGCAAATATAACTGGCGTCACCACCACGTAGTAATTTATTGTTCTCTATGATACATAAATTACACACACACACACACACACACGCACACAGACACACACACATATATGTATGTATGTATGTATGTATGTATGTATGTATGTATGTATGTATGTATGTATGTATGTATGTATGTATGTATGTATGCATGTATGTATGTATGTATGTTTGTGTGTATGTGTTGCTATGCTCGATTAAGCAACTGTTTACTTACCAGCGCGACACTCCTCTCTGTCTTTTCTCTTTTTGACAAAAGTCTACATATATTTCCTCCCTTCCGGTGTTACGATTTGCGCATCGTATTCTATTCTGTTTCCAGTAATTATTTACATGCTCGCATTGCTGTCTTAGTCGAAGGACACTCATTTGTTGTCCTCTATCACCATGTTGTTGTATTATTTCATATACATTTTCCCGATGGCTTGTTCATACTGTCGTACATTATGGACTCCGTATTATACAATATAACCTTTATGCACAAAATTGCATTACTCACGAGGTGACTGATGAGGAAGATAGGCGTTTTTGTTCGTTCGTCCCACGTATTTTGTTTATCCGTATGTAACTTTCCTGAACACACACACACACACACACACACACACACACACACACACACACACACACACACACACACACACACACACACACACACGCACGCACGCACGCACGCACGCACACACACACACACACACACACACACACACACACACACACACACACACACACATATATGAAATTGTGAGTACTTTAACGTTTTCATATCTGTCGATACAATAATTACACTGTCTTCATAGCTTAGGCGTCTGGCTGGGAACGTTGTATTACAATTCATCAAATGCGTGTGCTCTAAATGATTGCTGTAAACGAAATCGAGATCACTGGATATCGATCTAAACCCTTATTATTATAATTAAATCCCAATTTTTTTTTCTTTAATTTTGGTCGAATGCTCTGTATTGGTGACGTCATGCTGCTATATTATGCATTCCACCAACCCCAGCCAGTCAGCGACTGCTGCTGTTATTTTCTAACCGACAAACAACTAATGCCACACGTGGGATACCGCCATCGACTTGAAAATATACTAATGAAGTTATACGATAGGGTTTAATTGTAGCTGCACTATCATACATGCATACATGTATATATTGTTGACGTAGTTGAGCTTGTTGTAGTGGTATATATACATATATGCATATATACATATATGTATATATGTCTGTATATGCGTGTATGTATGTGTGCATATGTGTGTGTGTGTGTATGTGTGTGTGTGTGTGTGTGTGTGTGTGTGTGTGTGTGTGTGTGTGTGTGTGTGTGTGTGTGTGTGTTGGCCGGAAATTTTGAACTGAATATTATATGTTGAGCATAGAAATAATATTAAAAAGCCTTTCAGTTTCCGCTCCAAGTGATAAATCAGCTAATAATTATAAGAGATTTTGTAAAAGTCTTCGGGTTACGAGTGTGAAAAACGATCTCCATCTCACCCCAATCGTTACTTCTTTATATGTGTTTATATAGTGTATGGTACTTTCAGGAGCCCTTAAGTGTTTTAAGTAGGGCCTTAAGGCTAAAGACGATGAATATAAGAAGTCTATGACGACAACAATGGCAACAAAAGCGCCTTCCTTCCTGATAAAAATAAGACACTTTATTCTGCCTGCCGTTGTTACGAATTGACCGCATTAATGGACAATAGCATACTTTTACTACAATCTTTCTCGTTCTCGAATGAACACACACACACACACACACACACACACACACACACACACACACACACACACACACACACACACACACACACACACACATATTTATATTTATTATGAGAGCGGGTTTTTATATTTATATATATCTTATATATATATATATATATATATATATATATATATATATATATATATATAATCCTTATCGAGCCCTCTTCGGATTTTAGTCTTCACATTTATCATTACTATATATATTCATATATACATATACATGCATACATATACATACACACTCATATAGCTTAGAAAATTGGGTAAAATACCCTGGAGGTGACCCCTTTTTCCGACTATAGGGACATTTTATCTGATTTTCTGAGGTGTTTATAGCAATCGACTGTGGTTACAGATATTTTCTGCGTTTAGGTTTATATATCTACATTATAAATTTATAAATGAGAATGTAAGTGTGTATATGTATATGTCTCCCAAAAGGCTCCGAAACGGTGCATCCTAGAGAAAAACGGTGCAAGTATTTAGTCCCTTTGTGTTCTGAAGGCGTGTGGTTCAGTGATTAAAGTGTTGGACTAACGATCATAAAGTCATGAGCTCGATTTATGGATCGGGTGACAGGTTGTGTTTTTGAGCAAGACGCTTTTTATTATATGACTGTGGCCTCTATCCTTAAAACACACACAAAAAAAAAACTCATATGAAATACAAACTTGTAGCAGTCCAGCTATAGTAAGCTGTAAATTTCATTTTCCACTGGCTGACTATGCAGTTCATACTTTTGGGATCTATAAAAGAAATAAAAAAATCTTGGGTGGTTTTACTTCACAATCACGCCCCCAAATCTCGTGCTTTTATTTCTTAAAACATACACACAAAAACCAAATCAAAAGCAAACTAACCGTGAGTGCAAACACAAATTGTCCTTCTTTTAGGGAAGTTTAAAAGTAAGTACCCATTGGTGGTTTTTAAATTGTAATGATGTATTATTGTATTGTAATACTATATAATGAGTGAGAAGCAATGATACATAAATAACAAACGAGAGTAAGCCAGAGAGAGATGGGGAAGGTCAAAGAGGCGAGGCATAACAGAATAGAAGGAAAGTAAAAATCAAGGCGGAGGATGAAAGGAAAGATGAAAGTTAAAGCTGACAAAGATGAAAAGTTAAATAAAAAGAGGAACAGGAGGATAAAAGTAGAACAATAATAACTGTTTCTACGTTAGGAACAAGGCCAGCAATTACCCTGTACATTACTGGTACTTTATTTTATCGACCCCGTAAGGATGAAAGGCATAGTTAACCTCGGCAAGATTTGAACTCAGATCGTAAAGGGACGTAACTCTATGCTTCAAAGCATGGTGTCCGACTCTCTACCGATACTGCCAATCCACCGCCCTGTTACCTATCATCGATAATATAATAATCAACCATGATATTACGCCGTGTGTGTTTGTGCAATACACACACACACACGCACACGCACACACACACACACACACACACACACACACACACACACACACACATATATGTTTATAATTCTTTAAAACTTACGCACATAAACATGCTTACACAGTTGGATTTCCTATATCAGTCATGTTGCTACAATCACAAGAACCTGGTTTCTAACCTTATATTTATCCGTTTAAATAGCTATTTCTCTGAAGTTACGCATACGCTTAATCTTATATGTCATTTATACACATATGCAATAGTGGTTCTAGAGTCAGTATGTACAGAAGCGGTGAAAGAAAGAACCCCTAACGAACAGAGCGTTTCATTGTTGAAAGGCATCGAAAGGTAGCCGTATATTTTGACTACCAGGCGGATGCCACAGTGCATTGCAATGATCCAGCTCCAGAAAACGGGACCGAATTAGGTCGCTTTGAGGACAGCCGCTAAGTTGCGATGGTCGACTCCATCGGATACTTTCGATTGATCCAAATTGATCCACACTCCAGCGAAGTCGGGTTTCTGACACAGCCTCTCTATGATGTATCGCATAAGATGGAGGTTGTCTTGAATGGACCTGTTCGAGATCGCGCACATTTGCGATTGTCCCACCAGATATCCAACATCTTTGCCCATAACATGGCCAAAATCTGTGTAATGGGCCGGAAATTGTCAAGCATGTCTCTCTCGTTGGCGTCTTTTTTCAGGAATGTCACCACGTGACACGTTGCCTTCTCTGTCGATAGTTGTGGCAGGTCGCCGAAGTAGGCGCTGAAGTCAGCCACCGTTTTCGACGACCCGTTGTTCGTACCGAACAGTCCAGCAAAGTGTCACTGAGAAGCTACACGCACCCCGTTGGGGCTGAGCAGTAAGCAGCCATCTCAGCCCGTCAAAGACCGAATCATGGCTTTATTACTACATCGTACCACCACCACCTGAACCCATCGTACGTCTTTCATTGACTCGTTTTTCGAGTTGAAAAATGGTCGGCGGCCATTTTTGTTGCTAGCACGTCAGCCTTTCTTGATCACTTCTTCTATGCTAAAATGTTTCCAATTGTAGTCCATAAATCTCTACTGTTAATTCTTTACTAAACCTTATCGATTCTACTCTAATAGTAACCTTCAACGCGTCCCAACACCGGTGGTTGTCGATTACCCTCGTCAACTGCTGCTTAACTAGATTGC
>OZ024740.1:140080006-140097506 GCA_964016885.1 Eledone cirrhosa | reverse complement strand
CCTAGCGTCCCCTTTATTTACGTGTCCCAACGACTTTTTTTAGCCGTTGCTCGCACCAACCTGAGGTATATGGCCTTTAATGCGACGAAATGCCTACGACGGTTGGATGGCCACTGATGAGGACACACTTTTTCATATGTAACCCATTTGCAGCGCCGCAGCTCCATTATTATCATATATATATATATATATATATATATACATATATATTTTGTGTGTGTGTGTGTGTGTGTGTGTGTGTGTGTGTGTGTGTGTGTGTGTGTGTGTGTGTGTGTGTGTGTGTGTGTGTGTATTTATACACATACAAACGCGCACACTCGCAGACACACAATCACTCACATTAAGATATTTCTGTAGCAACACAATAAAATTATGTCCAGACATTAATTTTACCGCCATTTATTGTCTCTTCTTCTATAAAGGAATTTAGACAATTTTAGCTGTCAACGTTCTTAGTTAACACCCTCGAAAGAAGAAGAATTATTGCTCAAAAGGTGCACCCAATGACCTTTATCTATTTTTTAATGTCTTTTCTACTACAGATAATCTGAAGACTTCTGAATAATATAAAAAACAACAACTCACGCACATACACATACAAAAAAAAGAAAATACTTTAACAAATATGATAAATATTTCTAATTTGGGTTTAACACCACCATCTGACCCTTGGGTGCTTTTAGCGGACTCCATTCTGTTGTAGATATTCTGGCGAGATGTTCGGGTCGAGCGCATCTTCATCCATCCCTCTTATCCATTAGTCACGGTAGCCCTGAAAAAGGTCACTGATACTGCCACCTTTCCTGAACTAGCAATAATAGAATTTGAACCTGATGCCATTTGAATCTAGAAAGGGAAAACAAAATACTAAAATGCTACCATTTCTATCCAGCAACTCACCACCTCATGTCGCATTGATAATGGTTTCTACTATAGGCACTTTATTTGATCGACCTCGTAAAAATGAAAGGCATAGCTACATTCGGCGGGATTTGAAATTTAGGTACAAGGCCAGCAATTTCAGAAATTTGATTATTCGACTACAGTATTTGATTGGCGCTTTATCTTATCGACCCTGGAAAAATGAAAGTCAAGTTTAGGCAATTTGAGAAAGATGAAAGTCAAAGCTGACCTCGATAGGATTTGAATTTAGTACGTGAAGAACTGAAACAAAGAGGACAAATGATTCCTTTCGTGCAGTACTCTAACGCTTCTGCCTTCACTGATCACATAATGCTTATCATTCATAATATAATGTTTATAACGTATCTCAAAGAGAGAGAGAGAGAGAGAGAGAGAGAGAGAGAGAGAGAGAGAGAGAGAGAGAGAGAGAGAGAGAGAGAGAGAGGGGGGTGGGGGAAAGATGGGAGATAGACGGTGATATTGGAAAGCTGGTTTGCTCTTCATTTAGTTTTAAACTATTCAGCTGTTATGTCGTGTTTCAAGTGAAAGCAACATAAACTTCCTCTCGTTTTTCTGATTGACAAAAACAGGTTTCATTTCTACCCCACAATAGACAAAGGTAGATATTCAGGTATTCAGCTGCAAATACAATTGCTTCAGTAAAAACAGTCCCATCTAGTAGCGTTATATGTTGTTGTTATTGTTGTTGTTGTTACGGCTCACACTTGTGTAGGTTTAGCCAACCTCCCACAAGGTTGCATCTCACAGGAGGTCTTTTCAGTGTTTTAGTACTAGAGGTCCCAGCCCCATTATGTCATCATTTTCCCCACCGCAGCTCCAATAATTCCACCCGTCCATCGCCCTAAGTTGGTTCTTTATTTATCGAACCCCGGATAAAAGACAAAGTTGAACTTGGTGTGATTTGAACTTAGAGCTCAGACAACCGGATCAAATGCAGCAAGGCATTTCATCCGTTGCTCTAATGTCCCTGCAAAATTCGCCACCTTACATACAAGCATTATAGTATAACATAGTTATAATATAGTTACGTGCCTTTACGGTCTAAGTTCAAATCCCGCCGAGGTTAACTTTGCCTTTCTTCCTTACGGGGTCGATAAAATAAAGTACCAGTAATGTACTGGGTAATTGCTGGCCTTGTGCCAAAAGTAGAAACAATTATAGTATAACATTCCCGCCGAGGTTAACTTTGCCTTTCATCCTTACGGGGTCGATAAAATAAAGTACCAGTAATGTACTGGGTAATAGCTGGCCGTGTGCCAAAAGTAGAAACAATTATAGTATAACATTATATGATATAAGATAACAATCTTTCAGTATGTGTAAAGATGTTTATATGTATGAATGATAAAAGTTCAAGTCTTTTTTCACTCTAGAGTCTCATCAGGTCAGACTTATTCCCGGTTTTATGTAGCGTCCCACAATTGAGATTGCAAGATCTCTCTTTGAACGTGATTTTAATTTTCAGATAACTGGACTAGAACAATTTAAAACGAAGTAAATTGCTCAAAGACACAAGGTACTGTCCAGTTTGTGGATCGATCCCCACCCCCACCAACCTTATGATCGAAAGACGAAACATCCTAGCCATCAGGCCACGCGCCTTCACAATAAAAGGAAATGAGCTGCTTGTCAGAAAAGAAACATTAATTCCAAGATCTTTTCATTGCTGATTCTATCTGTCGGTCGCAACTCCTGGTAGATACAGATACGATACCGTAAATCACCCTGAACGACTCTTTAACAATTTCAACAATGGACTACTATCTTATTTTTTCTGCCACCAAAGGATGAAATGCAAAGTTGACCTCGGCAGAATTTACCAAACTAGGTTTCCTTTTAAAGCACAGAAACACATCATCTCTGATCTGTTTCTGATCCCTATAAACATTGTACTGTTCTGCTGAGGTGGCGAATCGAATAGAATATTTTGTGGCATTCATTGTCTCTGAATTTAATTCCATCAAGATCACCTTTGTTAAAT
Source organism: Eledone cirrhosa (assembly GCA_964016885.1). Lineage (NCBI taxonomy): Eukaryota > Metazoa > Mollusca > Cephalopoda > Octopoda > Eledonidae > Eledone > Eledone cirrhosa. Next base: position 140,094,601 of record OZ024740.1, on the reverse strand, counting down.
GAGATTATATGACATTCGTAACCTTCTCTAGCAGCGAGACAACATAGATGAAGTGATAAACTTTCAACTTGTAATGAAGGTAGCGAATTAGTTGTGAAGCTAAAAGACAAAATCTCACTGGGGCTACATTGCTTTTCAGCATTTTAGTGTCGATGAATAAGATACCAATCTCGGTGGTGAATTGGTGGAGTTACATCATCAAACAAGAAAATTAATATATTTCAGGGGAAGATGGCAACTGCTTCAACAGCCAATGTCCTATGATATTCCAAAAGAGAATGCCAACTGCTTCAACAACCATTGTTATAAGGGAGGACGCCAACTATCTCAACAACTCGTGATTTCTATGCTATGGGTCCTTAGCTCCTTCTGTTGTCGTAGAGGCTCCATCATGACATACGGCGCGTCTGGGTATCTAAACCAGGCACAGCCCTTCCGTCTCTAGATCTGAACACAACCGATTATTTCATGAGAAAGAGAGTGAGAGAGACAAAGAGATCACAGCACATGAAAAAGAAAAAGTTATAGAAGGGGAATCGAAGTCGTGTACTGAACTGGTATTTTGTCGACCTCGGAAGGATGGAAGGTGTAGGTGAGCTCAGCAGAATTTGAAGATAGAGCGCAGAAAGCAGGCACGAATACCGCATAACACTCTGCCCAATGTTTTCCAATTAGATACAAATAGTATTTTTCCCCATTTCAACAACGATAATAAGTTAATTGAGGGACCGGACATTTGATTGTTAGATTTGAGCTGGAAGAGCGACAACATAATTAAGTTCTCTTTGTTCACTTGATGTTTGGTTTGTGTGTGTGTGTGTGTGTGTGTGTGTGTGTGTGTGTGTGTGTGTGTGTGTGTGTGTGTGTGTGTGTGCGTGCATTTTCACGTGTGTATGTCTGAGAGAAAATGTTTGTGTGTATGCATTTGTATGCGTTATATATATATATATATATATATATATATATATATATATATATATGTGTGTGTGTGTGTGTGTGTCTGTGTGGATATATTCACACACGTTTTTGTATGTATATATGTGGTAACTGAGTCTAATTTATACCTTCTAACCATAAACACGCATACAACAGACATACACACACATACACAACACACACACAGAGTAACACACATTCATTCACAGACACAAACTCAGACACACACACACACACACACACACACACACACACACACACACACACACACACACACACACACACACACACACACACACACACAGACTGACACATATACACACAGCTGCTTCCCGTCCCTTCCGTAGATGTCACACGTCACAATCATCAGTCAGATGTCAGGTGGTTTTATTCGATCATGATGGCTCATTTTAGCAAAATATAAGATAAAAAACACCAAAGAGACCTCTAAAGAAACAAGACTACAACACTAACAAAAACACACACACAAATTTCTACTTTCGGTACATTCCGATTCCTTTGTTTCGTCTTTGATTCTCTCTGGCCAGCCTTAAGGCGGCAACATTGCAGAGTCGATAGAACGTTGGATAGAATACTTTATAGTATTCGTCTCGACTCTCTGGTCTCCGAGTTCACATTCCACCACGGTCAAGTTTGTTTTTCGTTTTTTCGGGGATTCTTCCTTCCTAATTCTTTCACACCTCCCCAACCCTCTCTATTGTTCGTTCGTTCTCTCAGTTTTTTCTCTCTTTTATTTTCTGGAAGAAATTAACTGTGTTCAGACTTGGTTTAAAATGCCCAAGACACATCATTGTCACGTCGGCGACCCCAAGACCCCCTCATAGGCCACAAGTATTAGGCTTACCTTAGACCAGTGATTCCCAACATGGGATGCACACTCCAGAGGGGGAAATTTGAATATTTAAGGGAGCTATTTAAAAATGATGTTAATGATACAAGCCTCAGGTTTTACTTTATTACTTTTACACAACGCAACATTGGTGCACATTACTGTCAGAAACTCCTGTCTCACCTCCTCCATATGTTATTGTGCATTTGGCACCACTTATACACCAATTGTTTTTACACTTTGCCGTTGATCATTGCTGTTTTCATGTCAAATGGGGAGATAAACATTTTTTAGATGTTGAGGTGGAGCATGGTGCACAAAAGGCTGCGAACCACTGGTTTAGACCATTCCAGCTGCCGACAACTTACTTTTAAATACAACATTCACCTTTAAAATAAATACTTTTCTTACTTGTGTTGTGTACAAGCCCACCCAACCTGATGTAAATGGCAGCCACCATCACATCTATCGACCAAAACCAGCCCCCACCTCACATTTCAACTAATTTCTAATTGACAGATAACAGGACTGACATGTAGTTTTGAGATTCTTTCTGAATCTCTCTCTCTCTCTCTCTCTCTCTCTCTCTCTCTCTCTCTCTCTCTCTCTCTCTCTCTCTCTCCCACTCTCTCTGTATAACTGGTTGTCTCCTCTCTTTCTTTCTCTCTCTTCTGTTTGTACGACTAGCTTTCTGTCAAACTTTCGGTCTGTTGTGGTATATGTAAAATAAAAAGGCTTATGCTATGGAAAGCAAACAAACAACAACAACAACAACAACAACAACAACAACAGCAGCAGCAGCAGCGGCGGCGGCGGCGGCGGCGGCGGCGGCAATAGCATTTATGTATGTATGTATGCAACATAACAAGAAGAAAACAAGAATACTGATGGTAGTGGTGCCGGTGTTTGCTAATGGTGGATGGGTGGATAGAGTGGTGGGTGTTGAGCTGCGATGATAGTATAGCTGATGGACAAGCTGTTTACATGTCTTCCTCGTTACTTTGACAAATCGCTCATTATCACGTTTATATATACAGACACATCTCGAGATACGACCTACGATCACTCGCAGTTACGACCACTTATATTTCCGCGTACGTACGCGCATTTTCTCAGGGCATCCGTTATTCCTATGTCCGAATACATACACACGAAGAGGCCAAAAAATCATGCCTCAATACGTATTCATAAATCTGTATAATAATGCATAAAGAAGATAAGATAAAATATATCTGCTATGTACGTACATTACATATGAACAATGCGTATAAAATATATACCTGGTCATACGTAAATCTTTCAAGTTATGTCCATATCGATCTACGACCAGCTGGTTAGAACGGGACCCGGTCGTATGTCAGGAAGTAGCTATATGTGTGGTTCTATAGATACATACATACATACGTATGTATGTAATATACAGTATATATATATGAATTGTGCGTGTGGTGTGTGGTGTGTCTAAGTATATGTATATATTAATATATACATGTATGATAATATGTTCGTTCGAAGGCAGGCTATGTTAATCGCATGAAATCGCATACACACTCACATAACCAATCAACGAATATAAATCTCTTTCTCCCACCCCCGAAAAATACTATTTGTGCAATATGCAGCAAAGAGCGTAAGTTCAAACTAGGACTGGAAAGATATATGTACAAGAAGGTAATTTCATAGATTCCGTCAACCAATCCTGTAGAAATGCTCAGTTTTGTCTGTAATCTTAACTCTAGACCTTCTGAATTATCAGTTGGTTACACACGAAACCACGTTTGCAAGATATTCTTGCAAAGTATGCAACAGCATTATGACTACATCATAAAAAGTATGGCCTTTAATATAATTCAAAAGATTTTCAAAATGATCTTTCCATGAGTTAGATATGAAAAACATTTATAACAAACCCATTTTTAGACATTTTCTGCTAAATCATTGGAGGATATTAAGAATTAAGTGTCATATTAGAACACAGGATGATAGCACGACAATCATCTGACAAAATGAATTAATCATGTATGTATGTATGTATGTATGTATGTATGTATGTATGTATGTATGTATGTATGTATGTATGTATGTATGTATGTATGTATGTATGTATAATTGTATGTATGTATGTATGTATGTATGTATGTAACAAAAGCTGACAAAGTATGTATGTAACAAAACCTGACAAAGGACTCATAAGAGTCAACGGCCATCCAAAAGTGTGTAAATATGTATATACGCATGTACATATGTATGTATATGTATATGTGTATATACATGGATGCATGTGTATGTATATGCGCGGGGACATTGAAATAGTCGGGCTGGACACCCGATCGTGCGGTTAAACCACTGGGAGTGAAGGATCCCTAGCCTTTGTCAGGGCATTCTTCAGGAAACTGGGAAAACTCCGATATAAAACCTGCGGCTCAGTAGTTACCTATGATGCTGATCTTTTCTTCTTTTCCGGTTATAGCTACTGTCGCTCAGAGAGTGGGATTGGCTCAGTGCACAGTCTTTCCTCACTTTAAAAATTATCTTCACGCACGATAGAATTAATTAATAGATACCTATTAATAATGGTATATCGTACAATGGTCATACTCGATAACGAGGGGCCAGCCATTATGTATGTATGTATGACAATGAAGTGAATCTCAGGATTCAGAAAGTCATGCTTTGGGAACCTTGAGGCACATCTATGGTCTCAACATGGGATCTCACTGCAGACAAAAGTAAAAGTGTACAATGCATGCGTTCTCACATCATCGCTGTACGCTTTTGTAACATGGGTAACTTACAGGCCTCAGTAAAAAAAAAAACAACTTGAAAGGTTTCACAAAATGAGTCTTAGAAGGATTGGTGGAATTGACTGGAGACACCACGTAAGTTATACCGAGGTTCTTGAGAGAAGGCATTGTGAGAGCATGAAACACATGGTTCTGAAAACCAGGCTGAGATGGAGTGGTCATATGGTCTGCATGGATGGCAGTTGGCTTCCCTAGAGGATATTGTATGAAGAACTGGCCAGTGGAAAGCAACCATTTCATAGGCTCAGGAAGAGATATAAGGACTATCTTGTAGAATCCCTTATACGTGCTATCATCAATATTGCAACATGGGAAACTGAAGTCTTTAGTAGAAGTAAATTGAAAAAGATGGTCTTTCAAGGAAACATCGGACACCATGCTTTCAAGCATAGAGTTACCTCCCTTTATGATCTGAGTTCAATTCCCGCCGAGGTTAACTTTGCCTTTCATCCTTACAGGGTGGATAAAATAAAGTACCAGTAATACACTGGTATAATTGCTGGCCTTGTGCCAAAAGTAGAAACAATTATTTTCTAGACATCTCAGGTACAACATGAGAAATTTAAAAGGGATGTCAGAAAGGGCCTTGCTGTCAATTTACCATAACAAACTGGTGATATCCATGGTTTAACATGTGATATCTATAACAGATTCTTCTTCAGCAAGTAATTTTCGCAGCCATAAATATAGAGTTCTTGCCGATTACCAAATCGTTTTGGCCGGAAAAACAACATACATATATGCAGAACCTATGACAAATAATGCAGCTCAGCTGGCGGCCTAAAAAGGTACACCAAAGTGAATAATGAGCCTCAAGTGGCCAATAATGTTATCTCGAGAGCGTTGCACAACTGTCAACTCTATGCAAAACACATCCGTTCACAACACCCACAGGAGTCAAGCTGATGACGTTTGCTAGCCATTCTTTATCACTGGACAGCTGCTATCATGTATGTATGTATGTATGTATGTATGTATGTATGTATGTATGTATGTATGTATGTATGTATGTATGTATGTATGTATGTATGTATGTATGTATGTATGTATGCATGCATGTATGTATGTATGTATGTATGTGTGTTTGTATGTATGTGAAGGTGCGTGTCTAAGTGGTTAGGGTGTTCGGCTCACGATCGTAAGGTGGTGAGTTCGATTCTCGGTGGTGTGTTGTGACTTTGAGCAAGACACTTTATTTCCCGTTGCTCCAGTCCGCTCGGCAGGCAAAAATGAGTTGTACATGTAATTCAAAAAGCCAGCCTTGTCACATTCTGTGACATGCAGAATATCTCTGAGAACTACGTTAATGGTGCCTGTGTCTGGGGAATGCTTAGCCACCTGTACATTGATTTGACGAGCAAGATGTTCCGTTGTTCAAACAAGGTCCAAAACACGGAGGTCCAAAACAACACATACCTTGTATTTGTATTATAGTAAATTATACTATTAGGTCAACTTTGCCTTTCATCCCTTCGAAGTGATAAATAAAGTACCAGTAAAATACTATGGTCTGTATAATCGACATTCCCTTACTCACAAATTACTGTTCCTGTGCCTAAATTAGAAATCACTATATTATACTATATTTTCTGTTTACAATTGATTGTTTATTTTTCTCTGCCTGTTTGTTTCTTTGATTGTCCTCAATAGATGCGTTCATTGTTTTAGCGGTTCGTAATAGCAATTGAATTGCTCTGATTGTCCTTTTCATAATGAAATATAATATTTCTTTAGAGAGAACCTTCTCATCTATCAAACAAACTACAAACAACAGTGTTTCACCTGCCTTACTAAATTGTTACTGGAGAGTTCCAGCTGATTCTCTGATTCTTTCATATACTCGTTCTTTTCTTTTTAACCTCATCTTTTACTTTTTCATTTCATTTCCTCTGTTTCTTTCTTTTCTTTGTTTGTTTCCTTCTTTTTGTTGTATTTTTGTTAGTAAATTATCAATAAATAATTGTAATCTTATACACAGTTTCTTATCAAAAATACAACTACAGAGAGCCTCACATAGACACACTCATACACAGACACACATATACTCTCACTAGCTCACACAAACGCATACAAATACACGTATACAGATAAATTCCTATTCACTCACAAACACACATACAAATGCAGACAAACACGCCGCACATTCTCAGTTATTCAGAGAATCACTTAAAAACACATATATAAATACACACATACACACACGCACACACACATTATCGTTCTCATTTTGCTAACTGCCTTTAGTTTTTTCTGTTATTTTCCCCTTTCCTTTACAACGTTTTTTTTCTCATTTTGATTTTTATCCATCTCCTTTTTATATCATCTTTTCATTACACTTCTTATCATGTCTCTTTTTCATTCTATGTCACCCCTTCGCCCTCTCTCATTTTACAACGCACTTACTTTTCTCTTTCTTTATATTCTGCCAGGTCCTTCTCTCTTTCTTTCTCCCCCCCCCCTTCTCTGTCTCTCTCTATCTATATATTTAACTTGTTAGCTATTCGCTTCTGTTTATATATCCATCTATCTATCACCCAGTCCATTCCATCCATCACTTCATCAAGCCATCTTGCCATCCAACCCATCTATATGCACCACGTGAACTAAGTTCAACATTCTAGACTTTATGAAAAAGAATATGCACCACGATTTTGGGTATGTGTTCTTCTTTAAGTATAGATATATTTTCTTTTCGATTGTTATACGTACTGATAACAACCTAGAAAGGAATTTTAGTGTGAGTCCGTGGAAAAATTCATTGAAGTAAAATGGGTCTTTGGCTGAGAAAAGTTTGGAAACTACTGTAGTGCACTCATATCTCTCTACTTCTTTCAACGCTTTGTTCTTTACCTTGCACGCATTAGCTTTCTTCTTACTCAACTAAATTTCACTGCATCCATCGACCCCTCACTATCTCCTACTCCACTCTCTATTCATCCTTTTCTCTACATTCTAGCAGTTCCGTTAAATACAACTAATTCTAGCCGTTTACACCACTACGACACTACACCACTATAACACCGCTATACACCACCACAACACCATAACACTACACCACTATACTGCTACACCATTGCAACATTATTATCCCACTACACCACTACTACACCACTACTACACCACTACTGTACCACTACACTACTACATCACTACACCATTTCATTACCGTACCACTGCACCACTATACAGCACTATAATGCCACTGACGTCTCAAATCACAAGCATTTAACAGTAAAATCAGCTGTCGTCTGCTTTTCCCCCGCTGTCTCTATTTTGTCAATCTATCATCTTATCTCTCTATCTCTCTATATCGCACTATCTCTCTCACTATCTCTGTCTCACCACCTCTCTCTCACACACAGATATTCAAGTCAATACATGCTCTAACTTTCTCTTCTCTTCTCAATGACTTACTCCATTCGCAGTGCAATGGAATACCGAAACTGCTCTCCACAACTGACAACAAAAACAACAATAACAGCTGCAACAATTCTATCAATTATTTTAAATGTTTCATACAGAGATATGATACCTGAGGTGTGCAGGTTTAGGTATGTGTGTGTTTCGGGGGAAAGCTATATGAGAAGCTGTGATGCATATGCCTCTCTTCAACCCTTTATTTCTCCCTCACTATTTAACGCTTACATGTTACACACATATTACCTTCTCTCTTTCCAGAGAGAGAGAGAGAGAGAGAGAGAGAGAGAGAGAGAGAGAGAGAGAGAGAGAGAGAGAGAGAGAGAGAGAGAGAGAGAGAGAGAGAGAGAATACAGCTTTCCCAAACAACAACAATAACAACAACAACAGTAAAAAAAAAATGACAGCTTTAGCTGAAGCGGTAGAGGCTGCAGCAGTAGCAGCAACTTAAAAGCTTTAAAGAAGTGGAGGACAAGGGGATACGGGGCAGGAATGGGTGTATATTATAAATGGTAAGAGTTAACTGGTGTGCATTAGAAAGTGAAGTACAGGCGGCGAATAGTCAGAGTCGCTAGAACGTCAGATAAAATGCTTTACAGTATTCGTTCTGGCTCTCTTCGTCCTGAGTACAAGTTAACTTTATGTGTCATCCTTTCGAAGTCGATAAGTAAAGTACAATTTAAAAACTCACGTGAGGTCCTCTGTGAGTGTTTGACACCACATATTCTTAGGCAACAGTCAATTAAATCACACCCAGAAAAATGAAAGGGTAAAACTGAATTGTTTGATTAACACCAGAAGTTTCAATAGTATGACAGCGGAATTTGAACTTTGTATAGGAATAAATAAATAATTGCAAAGAATTTAAACACTTCAGCCCCGACAGGAGCAACCTTTTTTGAGCATTAGCTTATGGCTCATCATAAGGCAGGCTGCAGTACTAAAACATTCTTCTTCTTCTTCTTCTTCTTCTTCTTCTTCTTCTTCTTCTTCTTCTTCTTCTTCTTCTTCTTCTTCTTCTTCTTCTTCTTCTTCTTCTTCTTCTTCTTCTTCTTCTTCTTCTTCTTCTTCTTCTTCTTCTTCTTCTTCTTCTTCTTCTTCTTCTTCTTCTTCTTCTTCTTCTTCTTCTTCTTCTTCTTCTTCTTCTTCTTCTTCTTCTTCTTCTTCTTCTACAACAACAACAACAACAACAACAACAACAACAACAACAACAGACACACACACACACAATCACATACACACTCCGCCCTTAATGTTAGCTATGCTATGAAAATAAGTTCAACGGTAACCGGAGCCCCTGACGTGAGAATTCGGTTCGGTTCTACTTTATTGTAATGTGATGAAGAATTTGAACGGAAGATTCTTTTCCTTTTTTCTTTTTTATCCTTGAAGACAATCCTTTAAAATGAGTATTTGTCAACTCATAGCGATAATATAACTCAATTTCAATCAATTTATTGTCGCTTAGTGCCACCATTTTAACCTTTTTTTAATCGTCTGCTTGGAATCAGTAAAGATGGGAAGAGCAAAAGGAAATGGAAAAAAAAATAAACATAAAACAGAATAACGTAAAAAAGATTTAAAAAATGAAGAGACAACTATTAACTATTACAGACAAGGTGGACAATTTATAGCTATCACTTCAACTTTATCACAATGAATGTTTGAGACTCTTACTAATCTGTATGTGTTATGTACATACACAATACATAATACATACATACATACATACACACACACACACATATATATATATATATATATATATATATATATATATATATATATATATATGTGTGTGTGTATGTGTGTGTGTGTGTGTGTGTGAGTGTGTATGTATCAATAATAAAAGACTTCATCACTGGACAACCACTTTGTGCTAGATTGGTCTGGGAGTCGGAAATATCTGTATATCTATTAGTTATTTATATATATTTACTAATATATCTATCTTCGTACAAGAAAAAGAAAAAAAAACGATACCAACAATAACAAAGCACGAATCCCAATAGCAGTCTGAAGATAGTTATATAGGTAACATAAGTCAGAATTTTGTGAAATATATGTTTGATAATGGTTTCTAATTTTGGTACAAGGCCAGGAATTTTGGGTTTGGAGACAATCGATTAAATAGACTCCAGTATTTGACTGGTATTTTATCTTACAGACCCCGGAAAGATTAAAGGTAAAGTTGACCTCGACGGGATTTTAACTCAGAATGTAAAGAAACGGAAGAAATTTTACAAAACATTTTGAACGTGTCTCTGACGATTCTGAAAATTTATGTAATTGATTTAAATGAATATAAAAGGAAATACGGCGATAACCTGAGTGACAAGAGAGAGAAGGTCAAGCAAAACTCGAGGATGCTAGCATCTTTACATAAAACATTGCAATTAAGGAATTATTAGATTAATTTTTCTTACTATAAACTACGTCATTTTGATGGATAGTATGCTATATATATTTGATAAGGTCATTTAAATTATTTTATAGAAATAAATCATAGAAGCTATAATAATAGTAGTAGTAGTAGTAGTAGTAGTAGTAGTAGTAATGTTAAATTATTTCCTTAATGTCTTTAAATTTCTGTGTCTAAATTTAAAAAAAGAATTCATCATAAGTTCATAAAAGTTTAGAAGAATGTTTTGTCAAGATATATATATATATATATATATATATATATATATATATATATATATATATATATATATATATATTTAAGCTTTATTTATGATTAACAAAACGAAAAATGGCGGTAAAGAAAATAAAGGTGGATAGAAGAAATGAAGAGGCAAACTACACTCATGGCTGGATGATATATCTCAGCTATGCCATTCAAACAAGATGGCGGCAATGTTGCTGCAGCGATACCTTCTATGTCAGTCACTTTACCTGGATAGAGTAGGGAAGGGGACTACTCTTTATACAGGCGTGATGTCCTAGTTTCGATTTGGCGAAAGGAAATGACAATATGGGGATTAGGCTTAACGGAGGTCTTAATGGCTATTGACACAAACAAATGAAACGCTCAGTCAATGGGAAACTAATCTCATCTTTAGTGTGTATATTTACAAAGTTTTATATCATACACTACATTTCGATCAGCATGATTCCCGATAGTCTTCAGGTGTCTTATTTCTGATTGTCTATAACTGGTCGTGCAAAACATTTAAGTAGGCTACAACTAATACTTTATTTATAGACTCCGAAAGGTTGAAAGACAAAATTGACTCCAGCGTAACTTGAAATCAGAGTGCATGGAATTGGCACAAATACCGCAAAGTTTTTAATCAGAAACTTAAATAACTCTGCCAACTCACTGCTTTTATATTTGGGATTCCCCAACATCTATAAAAATATAAAAAAACGAGAAAAACGAAAAACAAAAGAAAAAACATATGTGTATATGCATATACGTATGTGTATACATGTATGTGCCTCCATCAAACATATACACATATACACACACACACATATATGTACATACAGACATACAAACACATACACACATATACACGTACATACAGACATACAAACGCATACACACATACACGCACACACATGTACACGCAGACATGCAAACACATACACACATATGCATGTACATACAGCCATACAAACATACACACATACACATACATACAGACATACAAACATACACACATACAGACATAGAAACTGATACACACATATACACGTACATACAGCCATACAAACATACACACATGCACACACATACACGTACATACAGACATACAAACACATACACGTACATACAGACACACAAACATACAAACATACACACATACACACAAATACACGTACATACAGACATACAAACACATACAGACATACAAACACATACACTTACATACAGACATACAAACACATACACACATACACTTACATACAGACATACAAACACATACAGTCATACAAACACATACACACATGTACACTTACATACAGACATACAAACACATACACACACATACACTTACATACAGACATACAAACACATACACTTACATACAGACATACAAACACATACACACATACACTTACATACAGACATACAAACACATACAGTCATACAAACACATACACACATGTACACTTACATACAGACATACAAACACATACACACACATACACTTACATACAGACATACAAACACATACAGACATACAAACACATACACACATGTACACTTACATACAGACATACAAACACATACACACACATACACTTACATACAGACATACAAACACATACAGACATACAAACACATACACACATGTACACTTACATACAGACATACAAACACATAAAGACATACACTTACATACAGACATACAAACACATACAGTCATACAAACACATACACACATACACTTACATACAGACATACAAACACATACACACACATACACTTACATACAGACATACAAACACATACAGTCATACAAACACATACACACATGTACACTTACATACAGACATACAAACACATAAAGACATACACTTACATACAGACATACAAACACATACAGTCATACAAACACATACACACATGTACACTTACATTCAGACATACAAACACATACACACACATACACTTACATACAGACATACAAACACATACACACATATGCATGTACATACAGCCATACAAACATACACACATACACATACATACAGACATACAAACATACACACATACAGACATAGAAACTGATACACACATATACACGTACATACAGCCATACCAACATACACACATGCACACACATACACGTACATACAGACATACAAACACATACACGTACATACAGACACACAAACATACAAACATACACACATACACACAAATACACGTACATACAGACATACAAACACATACAGACATACAAACACATACACTTACATACAGACATACAAACACATACACACATACACTTACATACAGACATACAAACACATACAGTCATACAAACACATACACACACATACACTTACATACAGACATACAAACACATACACTTACATACAGACATACAAACACATACACACATACACTTACATACAGACATACAAACACATACACTTACATACAGACATACAAACACATACACACATACACTTACATACAGACATACAAACACATACAGTCATACAAACACATACACACATGTACACTTACATACAGACATACAAACACATACACACACATACACTTACATACAGACATACAAACACATACAGACATACAAACACATACACACATGTACACTTACATACAGACATACAAACACATAAAGACATACACTTACATACAGACATACAAACACATACAGTCATATAAACACATACACACATACACTTACATACAGACATACAAACACATACACACACATACACTTACATACAGACATACAAACACATACAGTCATACAAACACATACACACATGTACACTTACATACAGACATACAAACACATAAAGACATACACTTACATACAGACATACAAACACATACAGTCATACAAACACATACACACATGTACACTTACATACAGACATACAAACACATACACACACATACACTTACATACAGACATACAAACACATACACTTACATACAGACATACAAACACATACACACATACACTTACATACAGACATACAAACACATACAGTCATACAAACACATACACACATGTACACTTACATACAGACATACAAACACATACACACACATACACTTACATACAGACATACAAACACATACAGACATACAAACACATACACACATGTACACTTACATACAGACATACAAACACATACACACACATACACTTACATACAGACATACAAACACATACAGACATACAAACACATACACACATGTACACTTACATACAGACATACAAACACATAAAGACATACACTTACATACAGACATACAAACACATACAGTCATACAAACACATACACACATACACTTACATACAGACATACAAACACATACACACACATACACTTACATACAGACATACAAACACATACAGTCATACAAACACATACACACATGTACACTTACATACAGACATACAAACACATAAAGACATACACTTACATACAGACATACAAACACATACAGTCATACAAACACATACACACATGTACACTTACATTCAGACATACAAACACATACACACACATACACTTACATACAGACATACAAACACATACACACACATACACTTACATACAGACATACAAACACATACAGTCATACAAACACATACACACATGTACACTTACATACAGACATACAAACACATAAAGACATACACTTACATACAGACATACAAACACATACAGACATACAAACACATACACACATGTACACTTACATACAGACATACAAACACATACACACACATACACTTACATACAGACATACAAACACATACAGACATACAAACACATACACACATGTACACTTACATACAGACATACAAACACATAAAGACATACACTTACATACAGACATACAAACACATACAGTCATACAAACAC
>OZ024740.1:140025006-140070006 GCA_964016885.1 Eledone cirrhosa | reverse complement strand
AACAACACGTCAAAACTGACGTAGTCCAACACACACGTGTAGGCATGTATGTGTATGCACGCGCACGTATGTGTATGTGTGTGTATGTGTGTGTATGTGTGTGTATGTGTGTGTATGTGTGTATATGTGTGTGTATGTATGTGTATTTGTGTGTATGTGTGTGTGTTTAAAGTTCTGTTTAAAGCATTGATTTGGCATATTTACTTGAGATTTTAATGTGTACGTATTTACGCACGCACACTCACTTACACCTCATATGCGTGTTTGTGTGTATGTGTGTGCGCGTGTGTGTTTGCATGTAATCCTACGATGCTACTTAAAGTATCAATTCGTCATTTGAAGTGAGTTTGTGTGTGTGTGTGTGTGTGTGTGTGTGATCCGTACGGAAATCCACGCTAATGTGCGAATGGATCTGCTTGCAGTATTTTAGAAATGTCAGTCGTGGGATTAATATACTAACTACTAACTCCTACATTTGTTATATAAACCCCCCCCCCCCCTCTTCCTCCTCTTCCTCCTCCTCCTCCTCCTCCTCCTACTACTACTACTACTGCTACTACTACTACTACTACTACTACTACTACTACTACTACTACTACTACTGATGTATTTTACTCTCACTAAGTCTCTTTTTTTCTCCCCCTCTCCCGATTCTCTTTTCTCTCTTGTTGCTATCATCGCTTTGCGTAAAATTGAAAGCTAAAACTTTACTATTAAATCTCGCTCATTTTTAGTCTGCCGTGTAAGTGAGATTTGATGCTCATGTTTTTTAATTTTATTTGAAAACAAAGTTAAACTTCGGAGGAAACCCATTTCAGCCGCTTGTATTCACGATCGTATTCTTTCGGTCATTACTCAAGGTTCATGACCATAGGTAAGGTTTGGCACGAATACCGAATTGAAGATAGTGAGATTGGCTTTTACACCTACTTCTGATTACCGAATGCTGGAGCTGGTGCATTACTGCATCAGCTTTTGCAATTCTTACACTTAATTCAGCTTCATACCTTCAATCACTTGTGAACACGGCTACGAGTTACTTGAACTTCTCCACCTGCCTCAGTGGAACTCCATTCACATGCAGAGTGCACTGCTATGGCTTCCTTGAGAGGACAGTGTCTCAGTTTTCGCAGCACTGATTTTCATTCCAGCCATGCAGCACTCGACATCACAACTATCAAGTGCTATTCTGTCGAATTCAGTAACACCATGTCGTCTGCAAATTTCAGCCCACTAATTTTATTCCTGCCAGTCGTGATACCACTTCCAACCCGATTGCGCTTGTCAATCCTTTTCATGGAAATAATGAACAAGATAAGTGACAGTACGCACCTTTGAGGGAGTCTGACTCCCACATTGTGTGGTTTCGATTTAGCATTCGTATGAAGCTGACACTCCATCCCATACTCCAGCACAATCTTCCACAGCAGGTCCCGAGGAATGCTGTCACACGCATGCCTTTTCGATGTCTATGAAACAAGAATATACCTCTTGGCGATACTCTCATGATTTCTTGAAGACCCACCGCAGTGTAAATATTGGGTCGGCTGTGCCGCGTCCGGGGCGAAAACCGCACTGTTCATCAGCTAACTTAAACTGGACAATCTCCCTACACCTCTTTGCCAGATACTTAGCAGAGACTTTATCGGGGAGGTTTAACAAGGAGATCCCTCTGTAATTGGAACAATCTCTCTTGTCTCCCTTTTTGAAAATTGTGATTATCACTCCCGATTGTCATTGCTTAAGTGCCTTTCCAGAGATCCAGGTCACAAGGCTCACACGAGTCAGCAGAGAATACCTTCTCTATTTAAGGCTTTTACCATCGCTGGTCAGATTTCATCATCCCCAACGGCCTTTCCACATTTGAGCTCTTTAACTGCTCTTGTGTTCTTGGTCTCCGAGAGATTAGTCACCTCTCCCAGATGTACTTCGTGTACATCAGGAGATACTCATGTGATCGGGTTTAAGAAATCAGCAAAGTATTCTTTTTAACTCGTGAGGATACACCTATCTGAAGAGAAGAGAAACCCACATGATTTCCTGACAGCAGGTGTGGAGGAGGGTTTCTTATTACGAAGTCGGTGGATGGTCTACCAGAACACTTTATTTGTTGATCTGAAGTCGGATTACAGCTTAACGCTAAAGTCCTCACATGTCTTAACTTTAGACACCTTTACTGTCTCTGCTGCAATTCTTCGTGCCTGCTTGTACTGCAAGTTCAATAAGGAGGACTTATTTCCTAGCCAAGCTTTGTAGGCTTCTTTTGCTTGGATGGCATCTTTGACCTCTTGATTGAACCAAGTGGTCCTCCTGCCATCCGACACCACGCCAAATCTCTTTCGCCTGCAGCATTTAACAGTTGAAGCAGAAACAACTGAACTAAGCAATTTCCACTCCATTTTAATGTCCTCAGTTTGCTAAGAGAGTTTTCTGAATTTCGATGCTATAGTATCTGCATACCTGGTCCTAACTTCCTTATCCACCTACGCTTCCCACTTTATCTTATAGGTCATCCTGGACATGTCAGTTTTGTAAGCATCTTTGGCTTTAAGTAGTCTCAAGCTGCACATCAGTTGACAGATCAGCCCTTCTCTTAACACGAACATCCAGCACAGAATCGAAGAGACGAGACAACAAAATCAATTATTGATTTCTGTCTCTGATTTCCCTTATACCATGTGTATTTATTGATGTCTCTGTGCTGGAAGAGGGTGTTCATAATAGAGAGCCCATTGCTAGAACAGAAGTCTAGTAAAGCCTCTCCATTCTTATTTAGATCGGGGTCATCGTTCCTTCCAGTAACCCCTTTCCATGTCAGTTGGTCAGTGTCAACATATGCATTGAAGTCTTCCATAGGGATATATGACCCAGTCTTAACTAAATCTAACGCTGCAGTAACTTCATCAAGGAAGGATCTGTAATCGTACTCCTTGTTTGGTGCATAAACTTGCATCAACCACAGAGACCTATCTTTCTGCCTAAGCTTCAAGAGCCAAATCCTCCCCACTAATTGGATCCAGCAACGTTACTCGATAGAATGCGTAGCTCGGAGATCAGAGAGTCTCACCAATTTGAGCCGCTACTTTTCCAAATTGAAAGATCACAACTCCGATACTATGGGCATATGGTTGTAAAGTTTCAGGAAAGAATCGCTGGATAGATCTTACGGGCAAAACCAACAGGAGACTCAGGGGTAGACCCCGATTAAGATGGTTGGATAACATCCATGGGCTTGGCTGGTCTCGCTTGGGGATCCAATTGGATCAGTTGGAGGTGGTTGTTTCTGACAGGACCCGCTGGAATGAGTGTTTGAGGACTCTGCCCACACGATCCTCCCAGGAATAAGTGAGCGAAGAAGAAGAGAAGAAGAGAAGAATATTGAATTTGTAAGAAGTAACTTTGTTATTAATTACTTGTATCAACGAACTTCACCTTAAAACTCAATACAATAGAATAGTTATTACTCGGCTCAATAAACACATGGAAAATACTTTCTCTCTCCCCACTCCCTTGATTTAATCCTTCTATCTATATCCAGGTCCTTCCTTTACCTTTCTGTTTACTCCCCCTTTTACCCACTATCTTTTCCCTATATCAAATTAGTACTAAATATTAGGAAAAGTTTTGGGAAGCCAGTATCGGTGAGCTTCAGAGTAAACGGTCACTAATAACTATATTTTGTGAGTCTGTGTCTGCTTGTACACATTGTCGCAGCGTCGAGCAGTGACACATTGTGGTGTTTTCATTCCCAAAGGGATGTAATTTGTCAACTCATAAACACATTCGATAAATTGAGTACCAGACTATGTACTTTGATATAATGCATTGGATCTCCGTCGGTTACGATGACGTGTATCGCAGTTTGCGCGACCAAAGGAACAATCTGCTTATTAAACTGTGTGCAAGTGATTTAAGCTTCCACAGACGTGTACTTTTAAGGTATTCCTCAGACCAGCCTTTTGAATCCAGCTGGAACAGCGAGAAACAAAATGTCTAGCTGTAAAACACACGCCACCACTGGTAATTGGACTCACAATCTTATAATCGTGAGCCGAACACCACTAACCACTAAGTTTAATAAGCAGATTGTTCCGTTGGTCACGTAAACTGCGATACACATCATCGTAACCGACAGAGATCCAATGCATTATATCAAAGTACATAGTCTGATACTCAATTTATCGAATGTGTTTATGAGTTGACAAATTACATCCCTTTGGGAATGAAAACACCACAATGTGTCACTGCTCGACGCTGCGACAATGTGTACAAGCAGACACAGACTCACAAAATATAGTTATTAGTGACCGTTTACTCTGAAGCTCACCGATACTGGCTTCCCAAACTTTTCCTAATATTTAGTACTAATTTGATATAGGGAAAAGATAGGGGGTAAAAGGGGGAGTAAACAGAAAGGTAATATATAGATAGAAGGATTAAATCAAGGGTGTGGGGAGGGAGAAAGTATTTTCCATGTGTTTATTGAGCCGAGTAATAACTATTCTATTGTATTGAGTTTTAAGGTGAAGTTCGTTGATACAAGTAATTAATAACAAAGTTACTTCTTACAAATTCAATATTCTTCTCTTCTTCTCTTCTTCTTCGCTCACTTATTCCTGGGAGGATCGTGTGGGCAGAGTCCTCAAACACTCATTCCATCGGGTCCTGTCAGAAACAACCAACTCCAACAGATACAATTGGATCCCCAAGCGAGACCAGCCAAGCCCATGGATGTTATCCAACCATCTTAATCGGGGTCTACCCCTGAGTCTCCTGTTGGTTTTACCCGTAAGATCTATCCAGCGATTCTTTCCTGAAACTTTACAATATAAAATATTGAATAAAATCCATCAAGTTGCTGCGTCTCTTCTCTCCCTGATTAAATAATAATTGTTTCTACTTTAGGCACAAGGCCAGCAATTACCCAATGCATTACTGGTACTTTATTTTATCGACCCCGTAAGGATGAAAGGCAAAGTCAACCTCGGCGGGATTTGAACTCAGATCGTAAAGGGACGTAACTATGCTGGAAAGCATGGCGTCCGACCCTCTACCGATACTGCCAATCCACATGATAATAGGTAGGCTGTGTCGTGAAGAAGTTCGTTTCGCCAACACATAATTCTGGGTTCAGACTCTGCGCGCGGCACCTACGGCCAATGTCTTCTACTCTAGCCTTGGGTTGACCAATCTCTTGCGTGTGGAATTTGGTAGATACAAATTGCAGAAGCCTGTCATATATATATGTTTATGTGTGAGTCCATGTCCGTAACTATGTTTACGTCTGTAAAAGATTAAAACAAAATAACATTTTAAAGATGCTTAACATTTATCTAGTTATTCTGTTTCTCAATTATTATTTTCGTAATATACATAATCACATGACAGCAACTTTGTTATAGATTTGTTTTGAAAGAGGTAAAGTGAGCATGTATGTACTTTATATCTTCTTCCCTATATATCTCTCTCTCACACACACACAGTGTTAACACACACACACACACACACACGCGCACACACACACACACACACACACACACACACACACACACACACACACACACACACACACACACACACACACACACACACACACACACACACGCATATAGATGCGTGTTTGTGTATGTGTACTTGGGTCCTCCAGATGTCATTGTTATAACAACAACTATCTATATCTAACTACCTATGTATCTATCTTCGGACAATAAAAACAACCCCTCCTCTCTCTGTATATATATATATATATATATATATATATATATATATATATATATATATATATATATATATATATATATATATATATATATATATATTTATCTGTCTACCTATCTACCTGTCTATCTATCTATTTTCCTGTCTGCCTGACTATTTGTTGGCTAACTGTCTATCTATATTTATTTACGTATATTTACCTATGTATCTATCGTCGGACAAAATCAACAATAACAACAACAGCAATGCACGAATCCCAACAGCAATCGGAAGGTAGATAGATACATAGATACATAGACCAAACTCATCGTAATTTAGTGGATATATGTTTGATATTGATTAAAGAAAATGAGGAATAACATTATTGTAATTGATTTAAATGAATGTAAAATGAAATACGGTGATGACTAGTTTCAAATGATAAAGGGTCTTGGGAAACTCTATCTTTACATAGCTTGGTGTAATCAAGGAATTATTAAATAAAATATATTTTACTATAAACCCCGTCAGTTTTGACGGGTACTATGTTATTAATGTAATAATGTCTTTGTTGTTATCATTTCAGTGGCGTTGGCCTGGTTATGTGTTCGTTGTCTACCGGATGGGCCTGTGTCTTTTCTCAATGACAAGCTTGATAGATTACCTGATAATGACAACAGAAGAATCGACAGTAAAACACAACATCTTTGCCTACATCACCACCTGGACCCACATTATTCTCGTGTTCTACCTGTTTATAGCTGCCGTTGTCACAGCTTATTTCTATTGGCGACGTCAGATTCGCAAATTGAGCGCGTCTTGGTCGCCATCTTCCAAGTTCACGTCTTTATCAACGTTGATGGCAGCGACCAGTCCGAATTTACATACAAGTACGGCCTTCATTTTAGCTACATCGGTAACGCCGAGAAAAAACAGGGATACAGCGACTACTAAACACAAGAAAAAACTCCAGGAAATAGCGATGACGCTACAAGAGCAGAAACTTCCCCCTCATCATCAACATCCTCCTCATCAACAACATCATCATCGTCATCAAAATCCATCTCCTCCTCCCCCTCCTCATCATTATGAGCAACAACCTCACGCCAATGAGCATCATCATTATCACCATTTTCATTATCAACAAGAACCATTGCAACGGCAACACTTACAGCAACCACCGTTACTTCCACCTCCACCAACTCCACCACCTCTTCCTCCGCCTCCACCCCCTCCTCATCATCATTCTCCTTCTCCTCCTCCAATACTTCTACCACAATCACCACCACCTAGTCCCCCATCTCCACCAACACGTTCACATTTATCGTCCCCGCCACCAACACCTCCACCTCTGCCGCCACTCGACAAGAGGTACTGTAGGTCATCGTCACCTGTGGCGATTCACAACCACAACCTCACTAGCAATGCCTCTTCAGAAAGGACTCAATACGAAAATGACTGGTATCAGAAACTGACAAATACCAGCCCGATGCTAACAGAACGAAACGCAGAATCTGTTTCGTTTTTAAATCCGGATTTTACATACAGCCGCTCTTCGACTCGCTGCTATTTTCAGCTCTGTTGGCTACTGTATGAAACGTTATTTATTTCAGCCATATCTGTGGGTTCAATATACTTTATCGAACTTCTACCACGACTTAAACACCAATCCGCAGAGTACCGAAGCGTGTCATTTGCCGATATCGGAGTTAATTGTATCAATTCTTTACTGATATTTTCTGAAGTCTTTATATGTGCTTACCCAGTCCGCCTTTTGCATGTGATTTATCCAATAATCTACGCAATTTCTTACATCATCTTCAGCTTAGCCTATTGGTCATATGATACTGAGGCAAACGTCATCTATCCCAATATTCTAAACTGGAACAATCCTTTTATGACCGCAACACAAATTGCTTTGCTTCTATTCGTTGTAATTCCGCTGTTGAATGTAGTGCATTTTGGACTCTACCACTTGAGGTTGTTCATCTACAGACAGATATATATGGAAGATTATTTATTTATATTATAAATATAATTGTTATTTTTAAAAATAAATTTATAAAAATAAATAAAAATAAAAATAAAACAAAAACAAAACGAATAAAGTAAATAACGACAAGAACAAGATTCCCCAAAGTACCGACTTTTGTTTGTATACATATGATTACAGTTAGGCAATGATTATTCGAACAAGATGAAAGGGTGGTGTGTTTTTGAAATATTTTGTACGAATTACTGATTGTTCGGATAACCGATCTGGTCGTAAACACAGGACGCTTTATGGAACGTACAAAGCATATTTGCAGGCTGTTAATAAGTCTTCCACATGTATGCTCTTCAGAAACCGTCGATGCATTTTCACCACGACCCAAACGTTGTAACATCTCACTTTTCTGTCCGATTTCATTTAATATATATATACAGAATGTACACTATACTTTTGAATTCCTCCTTTGAATCACATTTCTAACCTTGGTTAAAATTCCTTCAATGCGAGCCACGTGTCTCCCGTTTGAGAATCAATACTTTAAAGTGATTGAGATCCAATCGACACATGGTACATTCGATGACTGTAAACAAGAAACAACCTCGACACCAGTGTCAGTAATAAACATCTTTAAGATAACACTTTCCAATATTCTTCAGTAATTCGAATACATTTTCAATCATTGTAAACAAAAGACGAAATATTAATATTATTCGCATTATATAAAGTATGGCTAATAAAAACATTACATGGCATAATAACTGTTCGGATAATCGATGTTAGACTGTAAATATTTTCCTGGAGTGTATTACACACAGAAGTGAATCGAAATCGCGTTAAAATCTGTAATATTTAGGAAAATGTTCTCTTTGAATAAAGTATAACTTATGCAGACTACAAGCAGAGCTTTGTGGTTAAGAAGCTCACTTCGAAACTATGTGATTCATGATTCGATCCCATTGAGTATTAAACATGAGCACTTGGTGTGTGTTGAACTTCCGTCGGTTCCAAGGACGAGTGTTCTAGTTGTTTGTTCAACAGAACATCCTGAGCGTTCCACAACCACATGCACCCTTAACGTACTTTTCAGAGAAATTCAGTATGGCGCAGTGTGTGAAAGAGATTCAACATGGCGCAGTGTTTGAAAAGGCCGACCTTTTGAATTACAGGTACAACTAATTTTTCTCCAGCTGCGTAGAATGGGACAACGTGAAATAAAGTGTCTTACTGAAATAAAGTGTCAACGTGAAATAAAGTGTCTTGCCGTCGGCAATCTGACTAACATTTGTGGACCGAACACCCTAATCACGAAGCCTGTATGTTTACAGTGTTATCAGACAGCCTTGTCTGATGACACTGAAAACATACAGCCGAAGCTCCAGACTCGATCTCAATAAAAGTATTAATCTCTACTATGTATGTGTATGAGTGTGTGCGTGTATGTATGTATGTGTGTGTGTATGTATGTATGTATGTATGTATGTATGTATGTATGTATGTATGTAAAGGGCGGAAGAAGTCATAAGAGTCAACGGCCATCCAAAAGTGTGTAAATTGTATATACACGGTTAAACCACTGGGAGTGAACGACTTCTAGCCTTTGTCAGGGCAATCTTCTAGGAGAAGGTAACTCAGGAAACTGGGATAACTCCGATATAAAACCTGCGGCTCAGTAGTTACCGATGATGTTGATCTTTTCTTCTTTTCAGGTTATAGCTACTGTCGCTCAGAGAGTGGGATTGGCTCAGTGCACAGTCTTTCCTCACTTTTAAAAATATCTTTACGCACAGGCATTGCACAATAGAATTAATTAATAATTATTAATAATGTTATATCGTGCAATGGCCATACTCAATAACGAGGGGGCAGTCATCATGTATGTATGTATGTGGTTGTGTGTGTGTAGTTGAAACAGGTAAATATAGATAGAAAGATGGCCAGACGAATACTTGGACAGATAGGCTATTATATATAATTTGGGTGGACTTTTTCCACACAGATACATGACAGATTAAAATAACATTTAACATATATTGGATGTTTCGAGCAAATGTATGTATATCTATATAAATATACGGAACTATACATACATATATATATATATATATATATTGTGTATGTGTGTGTGTCTATGCGTATTTTGTTTCCAAGCAGGGCTATATCATGTCCTGAATTTCGAGTTAGATTACTACATATCTCTCTACACACATTATCTAGATAGAGTAGCCCTTCCCCAACACTTAACACTAAATAAACATGGTTGTCTGGATCAAAATAATCAATGTCGCCATATGTATTATTTGTTGGCTGGAATAACACCAGTTAAATTACCATTTTAACTGAGATCAGTTGAAAAATAACAACAAAAAACAGGATTTTTTAATATACACGTATAGCGCACGCAAAACACATTAATTCATAGTTTAAAATGTGATCACATACACTTTTCTACTAATACTAAAACAAAGAAAAAATCGAAAGACTACCACATCTATATATATAAAACTGAGGATGTCTGTCTGTGTGTGTGTGAATCCCTAAAGCTCGAGAACCACCCAACCGACTGTTTTCAAACTTTACACAGGGAGTGTTCTGAGCAAAAATAATTTCAAATTTTCATGGCCCTAGGAGCCGCATTAGGCGATTTAGCGATCTCTCTCTATAATTTTTAGTCTTTCTCTTTTTAGTTAGATACATACATATAACGTCGTGCCCTTATAATATTTGTATGTGTATGTTTGGTTGTCTGCATTACGTCACTTCCCTGAGGATGTCTGTGTGTGTGTGTGTCTGTGAGTTTGAATCCCTAAAACTCGAGAAGTACCCAACTGATTTTCTTCATACTTTACATGTGTATTACTTATGTTTCATGGAGTGTTATGCACATCAAATTCAACTTTTTGATCTCCTAGGGCCCGCATTAGGTGAAAAACTGCGTTTTTTCCAGCTTTTTAGGGTTTTTTTTCAGGCGTTACGTCAGACGGATTTCCTTGAAATTGTAACTATGTATTAGTCAGTTTCTTCTTCATACCGTAAGCAAAGAAAATCCAACTTTTTCATGGCCTAGGGTCCGAGGTAGGTGAAAAACTTCATTTTTTCAGTCTTTTAGGGCTTTTTTGAGGCGTTACGTCTAGCCGATTTTCCCGAAATTTCAAGGTATATTATGCATATAAAAAAAAATTATTTTCTTGATCCCCTAGGGCCCGCATTAGGTGAAAACCTGCAATTTTCCTGCTTCATCGATGAAAATTTTAAAGATTATCCAGCCATCAGAGTATTCGGTTTATTTTCTTTACATATTGTCCAGGCATGCAGTTTTTCCACGATTAGGTCTGTTGGCGGCCCGCGTTCCAAAATGCCTTATCCCGTGCAACGCCGGGTACCACTGCTAGTATATGGTAAAATGGAATGCACCTCCGTCGGTTTCGATGATGAGTATTGAGTTGTTCAAACAACGGAACAGCGTCAGGAAATTAATGCGCTAGTGATTGAGCATTCCACAGACACGAGTAAACATAGCGTCATTCTCAAAAAGATTCAGTGTGATCCGGTGTGTGACATGACTGGCTCTTTGAATTAAAATCCTTTCAAACAATTTCTGTATTTTAATGTAGAAACTATCAGTCTGAGAGGCCATATTGAAACCAATCTGTAAAAAAACTACCAATATTGGAAGTTCAATATATGATTGCAGGTCTACCAAATATAAACAAAATCTTTGAGTAACCTTTTCTCACTAATTATTTTTGATTACCAACTATAAGGAGTACTAGATACCTCCCCTAGTCTGTCATGGCTTACTAACTCTATACGGACGTTTAAATTGAATAAATAAATAAATAATTTCACTCACAAAGTACTGGTTGACCCGAGGCTATAGAAAATGACAAGGAGCAAACTTCTTAATCATTCGGCCCCGCTCCATCCACACACACACACACACACACACACACACACACACACACACACACACACACACACACACACACACACACACACACACACACACACACACACACACACACACACACACACACACACATGTATTAGTTTTATTTATAAATTCCTCCAGATACACACACTCACTCACGCAAATATATCTCATATATAGAGTGAATAAGAGGGGAGTTCAGTTGTTGCATCGGTCTGGAGACTGGAGAGCCAATGAAAGACCCATTAATATTTCACGGCACTTTCGAGAAATATCTCAAACCCTATCAATTGCAATATTTTACAGAGATAAGCACAAAGGTAGCTCTTTAGGTATTATTTTTTGGGGGTCTTGACCTGCTCCTATCTATTTTTATTCCCTATGAAACGAACAGATCATACCACCAAATAAACGGATAAGTAATAATATTTATGGACATTGACATCACGTACGTCAGTTTTCGTATATTTGATTCAAACATATATGAATCAAACATCCGAAATTGTCTGAAATTTTAAGACACCCATAGAAACTCATAGATATTTTCGAAACGAAAATCTCTATGTACAAACCGCCCTTCAGAATACTATTATATAAACGTGTTAATAATATTCAAGTAATAACTTTTGTTTCTTCTCAAAGAGGACAGAAAGCTCGATACATTCGAATTACAATATGAACTATGACCTTATTTCTGGAAAACAATATATATATATATATATATATATATACGAGGTATGTCAGATAAATAACAGGACTTAGTGTGTTGTATGAGCTATAAGTGGGTTAGGGTTATTAGCGGGTCGTGTCATCGTGTAACGTAATATCCGGAGAGTATATAACTACAATCTCAGCTCTCTGCAGCCGCCATTGTATGCCTTTTTCACGTGCTTTTGTAAACAGCTCCTCAATTTTTGGTCGTCGAGCGATGGGCACAGATTAGCGAACCAGCCTGAAGGTTCTCGTCCGGTTAAGGAAAACTCCGTCAGAAGTACTCAGAATACTGCAGCAAATGTACGGTGATGAGACGATGTCATGCTCATGGGTTTTTGAGTAGCAAAAAAAAGTTCAAAGACGATCCCAAGAGTGGAGGGCCTTCGACGTGCGGGACTGGCACCAAAGTTGAGCGCGTGAGGCTGGTACCGTGCGTCAATCGTTGGATGACTGTTCGACTGATCGCAAGTGAGCTGGGCATGAACCGCTCAAAATAGTGAAAGTTTTCCTTTATTGTTTAAGACACATAATAATATTAATAATGGCTTTTAAATTAAGTACAAGGTCAAGAATTTTTAGGGAAAGGAAAATACGATATTCTTTTATAATGATAGCTTCTAATTTAGGTACAGGGCTAGAAATGTTTGAGGAAACGAGAATTTCAAGTCGATCAATCCCAGTACTTGGCAAGTACTTTATTTTGTCAACTGGAAAGAATGAAAGGCAAAGTTGATTTTGGTGGGATTTGAACGCAGAAGGTAGAGATCCGAATCAAATATCCCGTGGCATTTTACCCGGCGCTCTAACAATGATTTCTAATTTGACACAAGACGAACAATTTTGGGGGGAAGGTTAAGAGCCTGAAGAAATGCCACAAAGGATTTAGTCTGAAGCTCTACCGATTTTGCCAATTCACCACCCTCCTTCGGTGTTCTAGAAATAATTGTTTCTACATTTGGCATAAGGCCAGCAATTATTCAGTACATTACTGGTACTTTATTTTATCGACCCTAAGTTAACCTCGACGGGATTTGAACTCAGACCGTAAAGGGACGTAACTATGCTGGAAAGCATGGCATCCGACCCGCGACCGATACTGCTAATTCACCGCCCTAGATGTTCTAGAAATAATATTAATGATTTCCTTCAAGTAACAATAATATTAATAACAATCGTTCTATCTTAGCAAGCCAAAAGATTACATTTTATTTGTTTAAATAACACGTTTTTGATTGTCTTCAAAGATCGGTAAAAAAAAACAACACCAAATATCATCCCGGAGCATATCAATGAATCGAAACAACAGAAGTAGGCTTTGTTTTTTCTATTTAAATCCCAGTTGTCTGATGAGGTCATAGCTGTTGCGTAATGGTTATCACCGAAATACATATTATAGCGACTATGAATAAACAAATTTAATTTTAACCTGTTGACTTGGACTTCATGTTTATAAATATACTCCGGAGTAAATAGACCCGCCTACGTACTTCGTCGAGTGCCCTACCTTATATAATGAAGTGATTAACCAACACATACTCGAATTAATATATGTGTGTGTGTGTGTGTGTGTGTGTGTGTGTGTGTGTGTGTGTGTGTGTGTGTGTGTGTGTGTGTGTGTGTGTGTGTGTGTGTGTATGTGTATGTATGTATATACATACGACGGGTGTCTTCAGTTTCCATCTACCAAATTACACTCACAGTGCATTTTTCAACTGAAGGCTATAGTAGAAGACATTCGCGACAAAACTACGTGGTTCTGAAATGAACACCTTAAACACACAGCAAAGGATTACTGAATTTATAATAAATTTCCAGATATAGTAGCATCAGCAGAAATATCTTATTTCTCGCTGATCCCATAACAGAGAAAGAGAGGGAGAAGGAGAGAGAGAGAGAGAGAGAGAGAGAGAGAGAGAGAGAGAGAGAGAGAGAGAGAGAGAGAGAGAGAGAGAGAAAGAGGGAGAGAGAGAGAGAGAGAGAGAGAGATAGAGAGAGAGAGAGAGAGGGAGAGATAGAGAGAGAAAGAGGGAGTTAGATAGAGGGAGAGAGATTGGAAGAAGAGTTGAGAATCGAACCCCAGTACTAAACTGGTACTTTATTTATCCACGCCGAATGATCAAACAGACTCAAAACATCGAAACTTTCAAAGTTTTCCATTTCTAAAACCTTGCCTATTGATTTGGCAAATCGAACAAGCTTTGGCCACAGAAATTGATTTTTGATAGTGTCAAGAAAGTTTGCAGATTAAAAAAAGTTCCACTGCTTATTTCATTCGCTGATTATCATTAAGTTTATTTGATAATTCTGGTGCACATGGAATAAAACGTTAACGAAAGTGTAACTGTGACCATATTCAGTCAACCATCATCATGTTCAAATGAAATCAGCCATCATAATCTGAATTATGATTTTATTGTCATAAACAAAATCTGCAGTTGTTTATATTTTATCATAATATATTATGTATATAATCTATTATACACAATGGGAATATACAATAGATTCTCACAAAAAATGCAGTGATGAGAAAAATCTCTCTCTCTCTCTCTCTCTCTCTCTCTCTCTCTCTCTCTCTCTCTCTCTCTCTCTCTCTCTCTCTCTCTCTATATATATATATATATATATATATATATATATATATATATATATATATAAATATATATATATATATAGATAAATCTACCAAAATATACGGTAGTGTCCAATCCGTATGAAGAATTCAATGTAATCCAAATGTCATGAAAAGAGAAGATGTATTCAAAAGTTTTTTCGATGAAAATCACAGGAAAACAGAGTCAAGATAAATTAATAAAAACAATGAATACAAACAAAGAAACAGTTCCTTATATTAAAAAATTCATCATTTTACGATCGTTTCTAGGATATATATGTGTGTATGTGTATATGTGTATGCGTAATTGCACGTGTACATATGTCGATTTGTGTATATGCCTGTGTGTTTATATATGCGTGATATATATATATATATATATATATATATATATATATATATATATATATATATATATATATATATAAAAATAACAGATTAAAGTTTAAGCAAAGAATCGCTGCTTTCACCCTTAACGGGATCTTCTGAAACTAACAAAGTCAATCTGTAAACGCAGAACTGGATATTTCAAAAAACGTTGCAACCGGAGGAAGACAGGAAGACGAAACTTTGGTTCGTGGTAACGTTCGCTGGCAAAGAACGGGAAAAAACGATAATACGTCATTAATAGGAGTGGTGAAAAACAAAGACAGAACCACGTTTATGGTATAAAAGAGGTCGTAGACTAATGTTCTCTTACATGGTGCATAGAGACGTTCTCTGGCAATGAACGAAAAAACGAAGATAATACGTCATATGTGGATCGTGGAGAACAATAGCACGCAAAGACAAAACCACGTAAATGGTATAGCAGAAGTCGTAGACTAAAATTCTAAGAAGGAGACCAAATGAATCACCGCTACAGAGTTAAGAACAAAGTAAATAAATACAATACAGAAGTAATAGAAATAAATAAATACATACACGCAAACAAATACGTACATACACGAGCATACGCAAAAACATACCATAGGTATACAAAACCCCGCACATATAAATATGTGTGTGTGTGTATGCGTGTATACAAATAAATAAATAATTATATAAACGTATATAAATAAATAAATACGTATATAACAAGCGCACACACATACCTTCATAAAACACACGAATGTTCGGAAACGTAAGTCAACCAAAACATGAAGTACACATATACACACACCCACCATACGTACGAACCTGCATACTCACACAGCCGCAAAACTCCCGTATACACATAGCCAAACCATATGTACCAGAATATATAAAATTATACGCCATAACAATCAAATATACGTACGAGAAGGTATACGTACCTTCACAAAACATACGGGTAATATATACTTACCTATGCAAATAAGTAAAGGTATAAACAAAACATATACTTAGCTCCCACATCAAGACGTAAAATATCCACGTATAGATCGTACTATCCGTTAGGGTATAACGTGGGGCTGTAATACAGGAAAGTTTTGTGCAATTTATGTTTACAAGCCGAAATATTTTGTTTAAGATGTGGTCTGTGGCGTAGAGTATTTCCAGGGCCTCAGCGGCGCAGAGGTCACATGGTCTTTTATTTCCGTTATACGATCTAGCCCTAGCTAGGAACTCCCAGTGTAACTTATATTGGGTGTGGTTGTCTTTTAGACTCCAGATATAAGCTGAAAGTGACGTCATATTCCTTCTAAGAGGGTAACGAAAAGAATGGGTATGCATGTAAAGACGCTGCTTGAAACTATTGGCGGTTAACCCTATGTAGGCCCTACGGGACGTGGGTGTTACAACCTTACATTTGTAGTTGTTTTTCACCGCTCCTATTAATGACGTATTATATTCGTTTTTTCCCGTTCTTTGCCAGCGAACGTTTCCACGAACCAAAGTATCGTCTTCTTGTCTTCCTCCGGTTGCAACGTTTTTTGAAATATCCAGTTCTGCGTTTACAGATTGACTTTGTTAGTTTCAGAAGATCCCGTTAAGGGTGAAAGCAGCGATTCTTTGCTTAAACTTTAATCTGTTATTTTAATAAATATTTGCTCTAAGGTTCTTATATATTTGATATATATTTATATTTATCGAGCCCTCTTTGGATTTTAGTCTTCAAATTTATTATTATTACTATATGCGTTGGAAAGGAGGTCAATTATGTGTACAAACATTGAAAAATGCTCCGAAGATTCCAAGCCTAGGTTTGGATGAAACAATTGTGAGTGAATAAATGCTTTGAACATAGCTTTGATTCTTGTGAATTCTATATAACTGCTCTGTAGAACAACTGATGTTATTACATTGAGCTATTTATCTTACTGGTAATAAGGTAGTAATAAATTACTGACCTTCACTGTTTAGGGTTTAAAATATACATAACTATAAAAAGTTTTAGTATATACATAACCATAAACAGTATCCTTAATATTATATATATATATATATATATATATATATATATATATATATATATATATATATATATATATATATACTTGTGTGTACCTGTGTATTCATGATTTAATCTAGAGTTGAAATTCGTTTACATTCATTGAAACCAAAGCGTGCCGAAAACAAAGTTTATAAAAAATGGCCGCTTAATATTTAGCAAACTCTCTTATATTTCTTATATCTGCCGCACGTTTTCTTTTATTAAAATGTAAACAAGCTTTTTCGTAGATTTAAATATTTATAATACTGTAAGTATGAAGCTAAAGCGAAGCAAATGGAAATAAATTAAAATATTTGTTTTATTTGCATATATATGGCGAAACATCTACAACACAGGTTTTCTTATCTTTCTTTTTTTCCTCTGCTCTGTCTTACTTTTAGTTTTCTACCAAACATCATCTCTTCTCTCTGTATCTATCTCCCGATGAAGACTAGTACCCTTAACGTTAAGACCCTTTTCTAGCCTAGAAGCGTTACACTAATATACCATTATTATGTTGTTCTCTAGTATTTTCTTTCATGGTGATATATTATTTATATATATAATAATAAACAAGAAATACGATTTCATTTGTGCATCCCTATTTATTTTGTTATACGTATTTCAAATACCCTACGTGTTCTCTTCAGACAAAAAATCCAAACGAGATGTAAGTATCCATTGATATGTTACCGGTCATACGTGTTATTCAGTTCACCGACCAGTAAGCATGTGCTTATTTCATCTTTTATTTCTGATTCTATCTTCTGATGAAGGACTAATGTCAAGCGTTAAACCAATATATTTCTTCATTGTACGTTGTCATTTGCTTTGTTATTTATGTTTACTTTTTGCACACACACACACACACACACACACACACACACACACGCACATATATATGTATGTATATATGTGAATATGTATATCTAAAGATATACGGTATGTTTAATAAATAAACATGGCGTGTACGATGTATATGATGAAGTGAAGATCTCCGCCAATAGCAACACTCGGGAAATCCCTCTATAGTTGGTACTAAATTACATCTATTGGATATTCCTGCCAGTGGATACACTTAACCCAAAGGACAAAATTTCGACCGGGAGCTAAGAGGATCAAAAGTCACGCAAAACCTCTTATTTTCCTGCAATACCCTTTATTTCGCATGGAAAGTTTGAACGAGATTCTCCTGCAAAACGTGACTTCTCGCCTCATCGGACCGATAGACAGCTTACAAATTTATATGTGGATTAACGGGACCTACTAGACTAAAGTACAGACTAACCGCACCTGCTAGACTAAAGTACCAATGGTACAGACTAAGCGGGACCTGCTAGACTAAAGTACCAATGGTACAGACTAACCGGGACTTGCTAGACTAAAGTACCAATGGTTCAGACTAACCGGACCTGCTAGACTAAAGTAGCAATGGTACAGACTAACCGGGACCTGCTAGACTAAAGTAGCAATGGTACAGCCTAACCGGGACCTGCTAGACTAAAGTAGCAATGGTACAGACTAACCGGGACTTGCTAGACTAAAGTACCAATGGTACAGACTAACCGGGACTTGCTAGACTAAAGTACCAATGGTACAGACTAACTTTGTCTGATCATAGTGTACTCCACTATGATCAGAAAGATTTAGTACATATATATTTTTCATTATCAAACTAGTGTTTGGAACATAACCTAACAATGGTTCTTACATAAAGATTTGATGGAAGATTTTTACATAAATATAAATATTTTACAACTAACATGATTTATATCACAGAAGCAGGAGTTTCAGGCGATTCGGTGTCGAATAGTTAAAACTGTTAGTTGTATTCCATCTTAGAATATAAGATTTGTTATAATCCGAAAAACCACCACAAGGTGATGATAATTTGTTTCTTTTGGTTATTTCTCTTTTCTTTTGTTATTTAGTATAGATTAATTATAGAGGATGTGAAGGCGCTTGGCCTAGTGGTTAGTGTGATAGACTCGCGATCGTAATGACGTGGGTTCGATTTCTGGGTCGACCGGAGCTTTGTGTTCTTGAAAACGAGGTTTTATTTTATCTAGCTTTAATAAAAGGTCTGAGGTCCCTTTCATTAACATTCACGAAAAACATCTTATTAAATGCAACCTCGCCGGAGGCCAGCTGATATTGCATATGTCAGATGAAACTTTAATTTTTTTTTCGATCATATAAGTTGTCATTACACTATTACACCTCTCAAGGACGGTGAATTGGCAGTATCGGTAGAGGGTCGGACGCCATGCTTTCCAGCATAGTTACGTCCCTTTACGGTCTGAGTTCAAATCCCATCGAGGTTAACTTTGCCTTTCATCCTTAGGGGGTCGATAAAATAAAGTACCAGTAATGTACTGGGTAATTGCTGGCCTTCTGCCAAAATTAGAAACTATTACACCTCTCATCAACCCAACGCCACCACCATTATATTTCCGCAAAATCACTGGCACCACAACTATGAGGTGTGACAGTTAACAGGATCATCCATCTCTACTACATCCGTGACACCACCGCCACCATGTCAGATCACACCAATACTACAACCACCACAACCAAATGATGTATTATCTAGTATATTCTGCAGGAAAACCATTGACATGTTAAACTATTTCAGATTGTTTTACAGAGATACATTCGAGAAATGGCGGGGTAATTTTACGTAACTAGGTCTCCTCGCCGGTGTCATCACCACTATAAGTATCATTATCATTGACATCCTCCTCCTCCTCCTCCTCCTCCTCCTACTACTACTACTACTACTACTACTACTACTACTACTACTACTACTACTACTACTACTACTACTGCTGCTGCTGCTGATGATACTACTACTACTTCTACTACTACTACTACTTGTTCTTCCTCCCCCCTGGTCCCCCCTCCTCCCCCCCTCCTCCTCCTCCTCATCATCATCATCATCATCACCATCATCGTCGTCGTCAACATCATTATTATCACTAAAACGGTCGCTGTCTTCTTCATCATCATCACGACCATCATCATCGTTACTAAATAAAAATAATAATAATAATATTATTATTGTAATTATTATTACTATTACTATTATTTATTGCCAGAAGAAGGTCAAATGGTCTGTCTAGAGAAACAGGCGTATTATAAAGACAAGTAGAGGTGTCAATGGAAAAACGGTGTAATTACAACAAAAACAACAACAACAACAACAGCAACAACAACAGTAACAACAACAACAACAAAAAAACACAACAACAACAATAAGGATTTCATTTATTGGCCACACGGGCCGACATATAGGGGACAATACAACAGACGGGGACAGTGGGGGGTTTACAGAAAAATCGAGTAAACAATATGAATCACAATAACAAAGTAACAATAAAGTAACAAGAAAATTAAAACAAGAAAAAAATTCCCCAGTAGGGGGGATGACCACCTAGGGTTCGCTCAGGTACCCCACCAGTCCTGAACGACCCGACGCTTCGAGAGCACCCTGGAAGGGCACCCCTCTCCTCCTCAAATTTACCTACCTACAGCCGCATGACCAGAATAGGCCCACTCACACGGGCCATTCTCGCCACATTCACCCACCTTTCAGCAAATGTACTGGGGGGCAGCACTTCTCTCTCCACCCTCACCTTCCTTTCCAAGTGAAACTTGAACAAGTTGATGAGGGATTGGCCGAAGAGAAAAGTGTCTGTCTTCAGTCCTTTCAACCTCGTCCACCATACAACCTCTTTGCCTACTGCCACCAGACAGAGGAAAATTGCCTGCCCTTCCTAGCCAAAAGAAGGCGGCGGGTCGATCTTCACTATGGACTCGGCCGATAGCCGGATCCGTTCTACACGCGACAAAAGCTGTTCAACATAACTCCACAAGTCAGTAATGCACTGACACTGGACAAGTGCGTGCAGAACGGTTTCGTCGCTCTGCTCGCATCTCAGGCAGGTCCGCCTGAAAGCACTTCTGTGCCTGTAGAGTTTATCTGGAACCCGCAGTGCCCCCCGGTAGCACTGCCAAGCGAGGGATTTTTGGAAATTATCCATCGTCCCCTGCTCGAAAGTCCTCCGGTACAGACTGGTTAGTTCGACTTCGTTGACTCCCAGAGCCTCTCCGAGTGCGTCGTCGCACTTGCCCACCACTAATCCTCTATAGAACTCGAGAGTGGAAGTTCAAAAGACCGCATTGCTCGCCTGGTAGAGGGCAGTGAGTGCCTGGCAACATTCCAGATGCCAGTCACCCAGTCTCGGTCTCTTCTTGACCCAGGACTGCAGCTCAGTCAAAGAAACGAGCTGCAGAAAGGCCCGTCTGATAAACGGCGACCACACCTGTTCACCGTTGTGGCAGAATATCTGGAGATGCCGCAGCCTCAGCGCGTGCCTGCGCATCATTAACCACGGCATGCCCAGCCCTCCATGTAGAGGGTGCTGGCAGCAGATGGACCACCTCATAAGCGGAACCTGACCCCTCCACAAGAATTTGAAGAGGAGCCGCTCCAAGATGGCGAGGCGCGAACGGGGGAAAGGGACGACAGTCAGACTGTAGTAGATGACAGACGCGATGTACGCGTTCACCACCTCCGCCCGACCTTTCAGTGATAGCTTCCTCCCAGCCCATTTTTGGGTGAGACTGGCTACCCTTCCCGTCACCTCGTCCCAATTCTTATCCACCTGGAGGTCTGGCCCGAACCAAACCCCTAGCCACTTTGCCGGTCCGTCCGTCCAGCGCCTAACGACGCTGTTGGACGGCATGGACTCTGCCGAGTTGCAAGTCCACTGATTTTTCCGGGTTAAGTTTTGCTCGCGTCAACCTTTCATATTCCTCCAATAAGTTGCCGACCACCTCGATTTCTGAGGTGTCCGATACCATCACGGTGATGTCGTCCGCATAAGCCGACACAGCCTT
This sequence comes from Eledone cirrhosa, assembly GCA_964016885.1. NCBI lineage: Eukaryota > Metazoa > Mollusca > Cephalopoda > Octopoda > Eledonidae > Eledone > Eledone cirrhosa. The sequence goes on along the minus strand of OZ024740.1, from coordinate 140,047,766 downwards.
TCCGCGTCCCGGTTCGAGCGGGATGCCCTGCAACAGCTCCAGCTTCCGCAGTAAAGGCTCGAGAGACAATACGTAGAGAAGGGAGGAGAGAGGGCACCCTTGACGGACCGATCGGGAGACCTGAAACGGTTCCGAGAGGTGGCCATTAATTTTGACCAGCTTCTGAAGAAGGGGCCGAAGCCAGCCGCCTTGAGGACAGCCTCCAGGTACCGATGGTCGACCCTATCGAATGCTTTCGATTGATCTAAATTGATCAGAGCCCCACCGAGGCCAGTTTTACACCCTACCCTCTCTATGATGTATCGCATTAGGTGGAGGTTGTCGTGTATGGACCTAACACCCTGGCCAAAATCTTAAACTCTGTGTTGAGCAGAGTTATGGGCCTGAAATTGTCTAATGTGTCCCTCTTGTTCTCGTCTTTCCTTATCAGCGCCACTACGCCCGGCCCACAGAACTGGGAATACTTCCGTTTTGCTGCCAGTTGCAGTAGAGGGCTTCGAGGAGATTGGAGAATAAGTCTGGCATATTTACGTAAAGCTCGTAGGGCAGACCATCCAAACCGAGTGACTTGCGCCTCATGCAGCCGACAAGGGCATCCTGAATCTCGGCTGAAGTAATTGGCCTTTCGCAGCGCCCAGCGTCAGCCGTCGAGAGTTGCGGCAAGCCATCGAGGTAGGGACTGAAGTCCGCCACCATCTCTGATCCGCCGCATCCCCCGAACAACCGAGAACAATCTTGGCGAAAGGCGTCACACATCCTCTTTGAATCGCTCAGCTCATGCCCGTTTCGGTCCGTCAAAGATCGAATCGTGGTTTTATTACCACGCTGCGCCTCTGCCACGCCGGCCCATCGAACTGCTTTGGTTCCTTCGTTTCTCAGAGCACGCGCCGTAGCTCTGACAATGCAACCTTCGTGTTTCGCATTGAAGAAATGGTCTAATGCCATTCTCACCGCTAGCACATTAGTTGCAATGCCACTACCACAAGCCTCGTCTAACTTATCTACCAACTCCCCCTCCTTTCTATTTTTCTCTAACGCTACTTTTTTGCTAAACTCTATCGACATTACTCTAATCTCTCTTTCGAGAGCCCCCCACCATCTATTGTTGACGACTCCCCCTGTCAACCTTTTCTAAACTAAATTGTTGACCTGGTCCCTGTAAGCCTTACGTACCGGAAATGACATGTTTAGCTTCCAGTAACCAGGTCCTAACCTACGCGTCTTATCTAGGTCGACCATACAGATCACAAACTTGTGATCTGAAAACGTGGACAGCTTACACTATTTCTGTCTATTTTCCTAATGAATATCCTGTCTATATACGATTTAGATGACCATATGCGGTTAGCTCAGGTCCACACTGGCGCATTAGGGTAATCTAGTCGGTACCTGTCAGACAGTTGGAACTGGCTGACAGGTTCTTGAGGCTTTTGCACCCCCCGCTCCTATCGGATACTCCCACACAGTCCCAGCGTGCGTCTAAGATGCCGTTCCAGTCCCCCGCTAACAGTAAAGGACGAGACGTACCCAGAAAGGCTTCCAGGCGTCTAAAGAAGTCCGGCCGTCCTGCCCCAGTAGGAGCATAGACGGCCACCAGTCTAAAGGCACCACCTTCGTTATTGTTTACGTCCAGGATCACCAACTTCCCGTCCGGGTCCTGGAAGATCGACCTTACCTCGAGATCCTGTCCTTTCTTAAACAGCACTGCCACCCCGCCTCCCATTCCCGGCCGGCTAAAAGATGCAAAGATCTGATAGTCGTCGAAAACGGGGTCTAGTGCGCGCGTGTCGGAAGTCCTGGTCTCACTGACTGCAATTACATCCATTTCTATAGATCTGAGGTCGTTAGCAGGTGACTGCTTCCAGGACGATCCCAGGCATCCAACATTTAAACATCCTTCTCTTAATACGGCCATGTTGGCAGGTTAAACAGAGAGAGAGGAAGGTTTACTTACCTTCCGGGCTCTTGCGAAGGTCGGGTTGTTCGACCTCCATAGTTAGTGGGGCTTCTTTTGGGAACCCCTTTAAAAGTCTTGAAGTGGGTTTTACGTTCAGGGTTCCCACGTCCCGAGGAAAGCTGTCTCGTATTTCTTTGAATATGTCGAGCGACATTCGCACCAGAACCAAATCTTCCGGCACGCGAAATGTGCTCGATTTAAAAATTTCCCCCTCTTTTTTGTATATTTTCACTTCGTGCTACGAGGGCCATCAGTTCCTTGTTGCCCCTCCTGACGAGCACGAAGTTTTGTATGTTTTGTTGGTGTGATTTTATTTGTTTGCCTGGCTGTGGTGGTGATGGTTTTGGTGGTGTTGTTTCGGTTGTATCTGTTTGTTGTGAGTGCGGTGTCTGTGGTTTCAGATGTTTGTGTGTATATTTGCTCTTGCGCCTGTTTCGGTTGTTTGCGTTTGGGGGATTCTGGTGATGGTGATGGTGGTGTTGATGTTGGTGTTATTGGAGAGATGTTTGCGTGGGTGGTGTCTGCGTTTTTTATTGTGGGTGCTTTTGTGCTTTGTTGAGTTTTTTTTTTCTTTTTGTGTTTCCTTTTTTGTATTTGGGGGATTTTGGTTTTCCCTCATTTTCACTACTGGTAGATGAGGGGTCTGTGTCTGTAAGTGTGTCTGTATGTATGTTTATGGTTTTATTGGTGTGTGTATTTTTGAGGGGAGGGGGAATTTGACAGCTTTCCTCGTTTCCCCCCTGGGTGGTCAATGTTGGTGGTGGTCTTTCTATTGGTGTTGTTGTTGGTGGTTTTGCCGGTGCTGGTGTTGGTTGTGGTCCTCGCCCCGGCGTCGGCAGCAGTGGAGCCTTTCGACTCCTTGCCTCTTTTAGCAGTTGAGGGCAGAAGACTCGCAAATGGGTTTTCTCCCCACAAACAAAACACTGCGGCCTTTTGCCTTCGGTCATAATGTGAATGACCGTCCCATTCTGAAGGCGGATTTGCTTCGGGATTGTCTTCACATTCTTGGGCCTGATCTGGAGAAGGATCTCCAGGTCAACCCCGGACCAGTCCTCTCTGGCCGTTCTGGTCACTTCTATAGGGACTGTATCCGTCCCCTCCACAATCACACATCCCAGAAGCCATACATGTCAAGTCCTGGTGGGATTCTGGGAATGCGGAGACGGGCCGTTCTTTTTCCCATGTGGGAGGGGTACATTATGACCTTGCTGGTTTTGCAAGGAGTCATAGCGTGTTTCATAGCGAGGGCTTCTGACTTGAACAACACCGAAATGGTGCCGTACTGTCTGCCTCTCTCTATGTACTGGGTGTCTTCTCTGATGCACCTCAGCGCGACTTCGACATCTTCTTGTTGGATTAAAGCTGCCCTTTTGGTTTGTGCTGAGATGCATCTATAATGCACCGTTCTGCGCTCCACTGCCTCAATAGCTTCTACCGGGACAGTTAAGTTGGTCCAGGTTTGTTCTTGCTTGATGAGCTTCTATGTCTGGGCCAACTTTTCATCTTTGTTTGAGAGGTCCATGTTGAAGTATGGCCTCTTTTTTGCTGCTGCCGCAGCGAAAGTGTTCTTCTTGTTTTCGTTGGGGGTGTTGTTGTCGTTGTCGTTGTTGTTGTTGTTGTTATTATCACTGTCGCTGTTATCATTGTTGTCTTTGTTGCCACCGTTGTTCTCGGTGCAGTTGGTATTGTTGCTGTTGGTGTTGTCGCTATTTGTTTTCATGTTAGTGGTGTTGATATTGTTGTTGCATTTATTTTTGTTTTTTTTGTTATCTGTATTTTCGTTGTCGTTGTTACTGTCATTTTTTTTCATCCCATTGGTATCATTGGTGTCTTTGTTTACCTTGTTTGTGGTGGTGTTTGTGTTATCAATGTGTGTTAATTTCGCTGTAGCGCTCCTCTCAACTTATTCGTCGTTGTCGCACGACAGCCGACATATCGCTGGGGGGCGTGGCTCAGCCATGTTTTTTTTTTCTTCGTAAATTTTTTAACATGTAAAAAAAGTTCAAATATTTGGGCCAAAAGGCCCAAATATTATACTTTCCCCTTCACGGGGCAAAGTCTAAGGGCTTATATCCCTTACACAACAAATAATTTTAACAGGCAAATTAAGCGACTGACTGTGAGAGAGCAAAATACGTCCGCTTAGACCAATAATAATAATAATAATAATAATAATAATAATAATAATAATAATAATAATAATAATAATAATAATAATAATAATTGTTTCTACTTTTGGCACAAGGCCAGCAATTACCCAATGCATTACTGGTACTTTATTCTATCGACCCCGGAAGGATGAAAGGCAAAGTTGTAATAACAACAACAACAACAATAATAATAATAATAATTGTTTCTACTTTTGGCACAAGGCCAGCAATTATACCAATGTATTACTGGTACTTTATTTTATCGACCCTGTAAGGATGAAAGGCAAAGTTAACCTCGGCGGGATTTTAACTCAGAATGGCAAGGGCCGTAACTCTATGCGTCAAAAGATGGTGTCCGCTCCTCTACCGATACTGCCAATCCACCGCCCTAATAATAATAATTATTATTATTTCATTTATTACCCACAAGGGCCGACATGTAGGGGACAATACAAAAACAGGGACAGTGGCGGTTTACAATAAGGTCGAGTAAAAGTGCACAATGGCAAGATTAATTTAACAATGAAGATATAAAAATATAAAATAAACTATGCATAAATATAACAAAATAAATTCCCCGATAGGGGGTAGACGACCCTGGGGTGACTCGGGTACCCCACCAATCCTGAACCACCCTGCCCTTCTAGGGCAGGCACCCATGGAGAGCACCCCTCTCCTCAAGTTAGCTAGCCTATCGCCACATTCATCCACTTTTTAGCAAATGTACTGGCGGGTGTGTGTGAGGGTGGGGTGGGGCAGCACTTCTCTCTCCACCTTCACCTTCCTTTCCAGGTGAAACTTGAAGAAGTTGATGAGGGATTGGCCGAAGAGAAAAGTGTCTGTCTTCAGTCCTTTTAATCTGGTCCACCATATAACCTCTTTCGCAACGACCACCAGACAGAGGAATCTTCACTATGGACTCGGCCGATAGCCGGATTCGTTCCACACGCGACAACAGCTGTTCGACATAACTCCACAAGTCAGTAATGCATGGACATTGGACAAGTGCGTGCAGAACGGTTTCGTCGTTCTGTGCGCATCTTGAGCAGGTCCGTCTGACAGCACTTCCGTGCCTGTAGAGTTCATCCCGAACCGGCATTGCCCCCCCCCCCCCCCCCGGTAGCACTGCCAAGCGAGGGAATTCTGGAAATTGTCCATCGTCCCCGGCTGGAAAGTCCTCCGGTACAGACTGGTAGTTCGACTTCGTAGAGGCCCAAAGCTTCTCCGAGTGCGTCATCGCACTTGCCCACCACTAATCCTCTATAGAACTCGAGAGTGGAAGTTTCACTGATCGCATTGCCGGTAGAGGGCTTGATAGAGGGCAGTGAGTGCCTGGCAACATTCCAGGTGCCAGTCACCCAGTCTCGGTCTCTTCTTGACCCAGGACTGCAGCTCAGTCAAAGAAATAAGCTGCGGAAAGGCCCGTCTGATAAACGGCGACCACACCTGTTCACCGTTGTGGCAGAATATCTGGAGATGTCGCAGCCTCAACGCATGTCTGCGCATCATTAACCACGGCATGCCCAGCCATCCGCATAGAGGGTGCTGGCAGCAGATGGACCGCCTCACCAACGGAACTTGTCCGCTCCACAGAATTTGAAGAGGAGCCGTTCCAACTTGACGAGGCGCGGACGGGGGCAAGGCACGACGGTCAGGCGGTAGTAGATGACGGACGCGATGTACGCATTCGCCACCTCCGCGCGACCTTTCAGTGATAGCTTCCTCCCAGCCCATTGTTGGGTGAGACTGGCTACTCTGCTCGTTACCTCGTCCCAATTCTTTTCCACCTGGAGGTCTGGTCCGAATCAAAGCCCAAGCAACTTTACCGGTCCGTCCGTCCAGCGCCCCACGACGCTGTTGGACGGCATGGGCCTGCATCTCCAGGTTCCGAGCTGCAAGTCCACCGACTTTTCCGGGTTGAGTTTGGCTCCTGTCAACCTTTCATATTCCTTCAATAAGGTGCAGACCACCTCGATCTCTGAGGTGTTCGACACCATCACGGTGATGTCGTCCGCATAAGCCGACACCGCCTTTCCACGTCCCGGTTCGAGTGGGATGCCCTGCAACAGCTCCAGCTTCCGCAGTAAAGGATCGAGAGTCAATACGTACAGAAGGGAAGAGAGAGGGCACCCTTGACGGACCGATCGGGAGAGCCGAAATGGTTCCGAGAGGTGGTCATTAACCTTTTACCACCGAGCGTGTGCCGCTGTGCATTGCAGCGATCCAGCTTCTAAAGACAGGGCCGAAGCCAGTTGCTTTGAGGACAAACTCCAGATACCGATGGTCGACCCTATCGAATGCTTTGGATTGATCTAAATTGATCAGTGCCTCACCGAAGCCAGGTTTACACCCTACCCTCTCTATGATGTATCGCATTAGGTGGAGATTGTCGTGTATGGACCTGGCTGGGATTGCGCAAGTTTGCGCCTCCCCAATCAAATCCTCGACGACAAGCGCCAATCTCTTTGCTAACACCTTGGCCAAAATCTTAAACTCTGTGTTCGGCAGAGTTATGGGCCTGAAGTTGTCTAATGTATCCCTCTTGTTCTCGTCTTTCCTTATCAGCGTCACCACTCCCCTGCTCACAGAACTGGGAATACTCCCATTCTGCTGCCAGTTGCAGTAGAGTGCTTCGAGGAGATCGGAGAACAAGTCTGGCATATTTACGTAAAGCTCGTAGGGCAGGCCATCCAAACCGGGTGACTTGCGCCTCATGCAGCCGACAAGGGCGTCCTGAATTTCGGCTGAAGTAATCGGCCTTTCGCAGCGCTCAGCGTCGACTGTCGAGATGCGCGGCAAGCCGTTAAGGTAGGGTCTGATATCCGCTACTCTCTCTGACTCGCCACTCTCCACGAACAACCAAGCAAAGTGCTGGCGAAAGGCCTCACACATCCGCTTGGAATCGCTTATCTCGTGTCCGTCTAGGTTCGCCAAAGACCGAATTGTGGTTTTATTACCACGCTGCGCCTCCAGCACGCGGGCCTATCGAACAGCTTTGGTTCCCTCATTTTCTCAGCGCACGCGCCTTAGCTCTGACAATGCAACCTTCGTGTTTCGCATTGAAGAAATGGTCTAATGCCATTCTCGCCGCTAGCATATCAGTTGCAATGCCACTACCAATAGCCTCGTCTAACTTATCTACCAGCTCCCCCTCTTTTCTATTTTTCTCTAACGCTAGTTTTTCGCTGAACTCCATCGAAGATACTCTAATCTCTCTTTTGAGAGCCCCCCACCATCTGTTGTTGATGAACCCCCTGTCAACATTGGCTTAACTAAATTGTTGACTCGGTCCCTGTAAACCTTACGTGTCGGAAATGACATGTTCAGCTTCCAGTAACCCGGTCCCAACCTACGCGTTTTATCTAGGTCAACCGTACAGATCACAAATTTGTGATCTGAATAGGCGACCGTTTTAAAAAGTGGACAGCCCACACTATTTCTATCTATTTTCTTAATGAAGATCCTGTCTATATACGATCTAGATGACCCCATTCGGTTGGTCCATGTCCATACTGGCACATTGGGGAAATCTAGTCGATACCTGTCAGACAGTTGGAACTGGCTGAGTAGGTGCTTGAGGCTTTTGCACCCCCCCCCCCCGATCCTAACGGCTACTCCCACGCAATTCCAGCGTGCGTCTAAGATGCTATTCCAGTCCCCCGCTAACAGTAAAGGGCGAGACGTACCCGGAAAGGTCTCCAGGCGCCTAAAGAAGTCCGGTCGTCCGGCCCCTGTAGGTGCGTAGACAGTCAGCAGTCCAAAGGCACCACCTTCGCTACTACTCACATCCAAGACCACCAACTTACTGTCCGGGTTCCGGAAGATTGACCTTACCTCGAGATCCTGTCCTTTCCTAAACAGCACTGCCACCCCACCCCCATTCCCGGCCTGCTAACAGATGCGAAGTTCTGATAGTCGTCGAAAAGGGGGGCTAGTGCGCGCATGTCGGAAATTCTGGTCTCGCTGACGGCAATCACATCCATTTCCAGCGACCTGAGGTCGTTGAGAAGGCGACCCTGCTTCCAGGGTGACCCCAGGCCGCGAACATTTAAACTTCCTACTCTTAATATGGCCATGTTGGTAAGCTCAGAGAGAGAGAGGGAAGATTTACTTACCTCCCGGGGTCTTGTGAAGGTCGGGTGGTTCGCCTCCATGGTTGGTGGGGTTTCTTTTGGGAACCCCTTTAAAAGTCTCGATGTGGGATTCACATTCGGGGTTCCCACGTCTTGAGGAAAGCTCTCTCAAATTTCTTTACAGGAATTGAGTGACATTCGGACCAGAAGCAAATCTTCTGGCACGCAAAATGCGCTCATTTTAAAAATCTCCCCCTCTGTTTGAATGTCCCCGCTTCGTGCTAAGAGGGCCATCAGTTTATCGCTGGCCCTTCTGACAAGCACGAAGTTTTAAACATTTTGTTGGTGTGGTTTTATTTGTTTTCGTTTTGGTGACTAAGTCCTTTTCTGAAGTGTGAATTTGAGGAAGATTTCGCTGCTATTTCTAGATGAATATTGGCTCACTGATCTCATGGGTGCAAAACGTCTGATGGAGTCGTAGATGTGCAATGATGACATATGGCTTGTGTAAGGCATTTAGACCCGGCGAAACCCATCCCTCACCAGGTCTGAACATAACAGATTTCTTCCAGAGAAAAAAAACAAAAAACAAAGAAAGAAAGAAAGAAAGAAAGAAAGAGAGAGAGGTTGAGAGAGAGAGAGAGAGAGAGAGAGAGAGAGAGAGAGAGAGAGAGAGAGAGAGAGAGAGTGAGAGAGAGAGAGAGAGTGTGTGTGTGTGTGTATGTCTGATGATGAGGGAGAGGGGAGGATTTATCTCAGTAATGGACTGGTACTATCAATTTGGAAAGGATGAAAGACAAAGTTGGTCTCATCGAGAATTGTATTCAGAGCGCAGAAAGCCGGAATGGCTGCTGTAAATCACTCTACCCGACGCCTTAATAACTCTGCCCTGCCAATCCGGCGCCTCTAAAGTCATTCAAGGACTAAGTGGTCGTGTTTTCCTATTTAAATGGATAAGAGGGCATCTTTGGACAAGTGTTTGAATTTCATATTACCCAACGTTTCGACAGTTTATATAGAATGTTGTTACAGCCAAACTATTTATATAACTTCTAATTTAGACGGAAAGCTCAATAGCTATAGCACTCGGCCGGAATTCGAGGAATACGGCATTCGATTCTGTGTAACGGTTACTGAACACATTTTTCGGACCTCAGAGCTATTTTGACAAACAAATACTCAGTGTCTCAGCATGGCTGTAGTCTAACGACTGAAACCAATAAATGAGTAAACGAGTATAATTCCCGGGTTACGTATAAATTTCGACTCAGCTATAACAATTTGGGTCCCGTGTGAACAGTATGTAATATGTTACAGATTCAATACAATATGTTAGAAAGACAATACCAGAATGCTTGAAATATTCTAACATTCAAATGCCAGAATGTTTTCATCAGCTGATCTTGTCTTGTTTTATTTTATTGCTTTCTTGCCCTGCATCTCTGAATCTCTTCTGTGTTTTATTTGTTTATCACCCACCTCGTGGATTGACTCTCTGCCAACCCATGGCTGGTGGTCTCTGTCCTGAGGCAGTTTGCCCATCGTTGTCTTTGACGGCATTTGGCTGTTTTAACAGATATTCTAGCGTTCAGCTTTACCTTTTTATATTACATTATTTTATTTTTTGACTCTCGGTCAAGTAGGGCGGTGGATTGGCAGTATCGGTAGAGGGTCGGACGCCATGCTTTCTAGCATAGTTACGCCCCTTTACGATCTGAGTTCAAATCCCGCCGAGGTTGACTTTGCCTTTCATCCTTACGGGGTCGATAAAATAAAGTACCAGTAATGCACTGGGTAATTGCTGGCCTTGTGCCTAAAGTAGAAACAATTATTTTATTTTTTGACACTGATATAACCAATAAACCAATTTCACACCCACCCATATACATATATACACGCCCCCCCCCCACACACACGCACACACATGTATATATAATATATATATATGCATGTATATATACACATATAAATATGTGTGCATATACATACACACACACACACATATATATATATATATACACTCACACACACACATATATATATATATATACATACACGCGTGCACAAACACGCACACACACACACACATATATATAAGGCCTTATCTCCCTTATTTCTCAGCCTTCCTATCAATTTGTCCGCCCCCTATTCTGCTTTAACCTTTTCATAAAATGGCGGCTGTCTCCCATTCGGTTGGGGTCTATCATGTCTACGGTTTGTTTATAAACAACGAGTTTGTTCCATCAACCGTCCATTCGAATTACTAAAACATGGCTTTCATCACCTCTGCTATCATACTCAACCTCACCACCATTCCACTGCTGCCCTCCCACCTTCCACCATTCCAACCACCGCTTATCATTATCTTCATGATCATGATCATTATCATTGCTGCAATTGTAACACCCCACCGCTGCCAATACCACGACGACGACAAGTACCCTCCCAGTCGCCGCCGCCGCCGCCATTAGCATCCATCATAGACAGATTAGATAATTTATTTCAAATTCTAATTTCTGAAAATAAGACTGGATTGTCACGACTGGAATGTCTTTGATCGTAGGTTTACTCGGTTATGGCTACCCTGGTGCTAAAGAACACCAACAAAAAAAAAAAGGGGGCGCAGCCGTTTCCACCAACACCAAAATATATATAACCAGCATAAACCCACGACCGCCAACTCCAGCACTACTAGCAGCAGCAGCAGCAGCAGCAGCACCGTCACCACCACCAAGACCACCACCATCCCCAAATCAAGTTCCCTCCAATATTACCTCTACTAACACTAGTACAAAACTACTATCAATCATATTATTACCATCACCAGTAGCAAGCCTAAACCGGAACACCCAATAAACTATTACCACATTGCCTCTATTATCATTTCTAAACTGAACTTCCAACACACCACTACAACCACTACCACCAACAACCACAACAGTAGCCAACAGAAACCCGAACACACAACATACTACCACACACCAGCACCAGCACCAACAACATCGGTAGCCACAAGAAACCCGAACACCCACCATGTTACCACACCACACCACCATCACTAAAAATGGCTGTCCAAAACCCGAACATCCAACATACTACCATACCAACATCAACAGTACAACATCCCATATACCACCATACCTGTACTATACTATAGTTAACACTAGTAGCCCCTCTCCCACAAAAAAAAAGAACTCATCAACATATCACCATACTACCACACTGCTACGATGAACAGTAACCAACAAAACCCGAATATCCAACAAACCACTACCACACTACCATCAAAAGTAGCCACATCAAAACACAAACACCAAAGATTCTACAAAATCCACCATCGTCATTAGCTACCCTCAACCCGAACACCGACATACTATCATACTACCACCATCGAGCAACCAACAACCAACAAGCTAACACAGACATTTCGCGCATCCTATTTCTGTCAACACGGAATCAGCCCTTCATGTTCAGGGACGACAGCCATCTTTCAAGATGGCTTCCGTCAAAGGGTCATAAATCAAGTAAAACTACACCATACCATTCCACCTTACACTACTGTTTACAGTAGCTGACTATATTCTTTCTAACGGTATGGATGAAATCTAAGAGAAACGTTGGCTCGCAAATCTTTCTCTCTCGCGCACACACACACACACACACACACACACACACACACACACACACACACACACACACACACACACACACACACACACACACACACACACACACACACACATATATATATATTAAAATTATGTTTTAAGTATAACTTGGTTATTCTCTCTATTAATATATATACATATATATATATACCTATATATGTATATATATATGTGTGTGTGTGTATGTATGTGTCTATATATGGATATATATGTATGGATATGTATGTGTATATGTGTGTGTGCAGTTGTCACCATTCTTGCTTCTTATATGAATCGTGTCCGTTTCTTTCACTAGGTTGGTTTGTAGGCAAGATTTACTCACACTGCATTGTCTTAAACTGGCCCATTATCTGAACAACCTAAAGGGAGTTCCGCTTTTGAAATTGAGAAGAAAATTATAGTTAATTGCAATTTTTTCCTACTCGCTGCTTCCTGAGTACATTTCGCTTCCACCCACTACACACACACACACACACACACACACACACACACACACACACACACACACACACACACACACACACACACACACACACACACACACACACACACACACACACACACACAAAAACACACACACACACACATATATATATATGCATATATTGTACATACACCTTACACTGCGGCACATACGGACATACCCTTCATCAGATGTCGATTGGCGATCTCTACAACTTCGGCACCATTCGACAGGATCGCTCCCTCAAGCCGTAATATTCCCTACCAGGGAATATCCGGTTTTTATGTTCCATTCTATAGCACGATTTTCCTCGTTATCCATACCGCTATCAACCGAATCGTGACGTTGTTGTAACCATTCCCATCTTTCACGGTTTTGTTTCTATTCTTAGCACTATTTATTTCACTTAAATGCTTTTGTCATATGCCCAATGAAATGTTTTCCGCCTCCCTCTTAAGTTTTTGAGTCATCTCTCCACTTTGCGTTTCAATTCTAATGCTTGCCAGGTAGAACATGGTAGATCTAGCCACAAATCCACGACATCGCCACATCATATGGAAGCAATGTACTCTGCTATTCTAGACCATCAAATGACTCCTTTAGTTCTTCTTTTGCTATATATATATATATGTATGTATGTTTGTGTGTGTGTGTGTGTGTGTGTGTGTGTGTGTGTGTGTGTGTGTGTGTGTGTGTGTGTGTGTGTGTGTGTGTGTGTGTGTGTGTGTGTGTGTGCGCGCGCGTGTGTGTGTGTGCGCGTGTGTGTGCAAAAATAGATTGATAAGATAGATAAAAATTACAAATTGACAAAACTCCAATTAAAATGAAGTAAAAGACAAACACTGTGACTTGAATCTTGCTAAAGAGCGCCAGAAGACAGCTGAAACTTTCCCATCCAATATTTCCTGTGTGTTTATTGAAGAATGACAGTTTAGGGTAAATTTCGTTCAGTGTATATATACAACGTGTCCACCAAACTAACCTAGAAAAGACACGTGTCTTTCAAATCCTCCCCCTAACCCTCTCCTCAAACTCACTCATACCCTCCTACCTTCCCCATCCCTCACTTCACTCATTCATTTCCTTTTTACTGTTTTGTTTATAGATTTTAGTGTTGTGTGTGTTTGTTTGTTTGTGTGTGTGTGTGTGTGTATGGTAAATAGGACACCTTATGTTTATACGTGACCATAGACGAGTCAGTGAAGGAGCATTCTACGGAGTCACAGGAATTGTTTGAAATAGCAGCCCAAATCTCCTTAAATTACATCCTACTGTCTCAAGGATAAATCACCATTCATTCATTTCCCTTTTACTGTTTTGTTTATAGATTTTAGCGTTGTGTGTATGTGTTTGCTTGTTTGTGTGTGTGTAGATAATAGGATACCCTGTATTTATACATGAACATAGACAGGACTGGATTTAATGTGGGCCAAAGGGGACAATTGCCCCCTGCATTGGGAGCCCCATCAGCCACGGCCGTAGTAATTTATGTGTGCACTCAGCAGGGCTTTTTTTTTTAGTATGATTAAAATGTTTGTATTTAATACCTGTATGTATGACTTTTCAATTCCAATTACTTGCGCCAAGCTAATTTTGATATGTAAAATTGGTGGATTTGTATATGAGCCTCCCACCAAACCTGAAGTGCACCCAGCCCCTCAAGGTCTAAATCCATCTCTGACTATAGATGAGTCAGTGAAGGAGCATTCTACGGGAAAATTGTTAGAAATTGTTAGAAATAGCACCCCAAATTCCCTTAAATTACAAACTATTGTCTCAAGTAAAAATTACGTTAGATAATGAAGCTCTACATAAACTTAAAAAGATAGCCTTGCTGAAACAAACCCGTGGTCCGGGGCTAAGCAACAACAATGGAAATACGCAAATATTTACATGTGTGCGTTTCTGCACAGTTATTCTCTACACAATTTCCCCCCACAGCTTTCTTCAATCGACCTGTAGATATGATAGAAGAAACTTACTAAGCAACAGAATTAAACCAGGAAACAAATGATTATAAAACAAACATCTTAACAACAAAGCCATGCATTGATAAAAGAAGCAATTTATATTAGCAATTTATATTAATTTAGAGGTATACATGCAGTTGAAGGTGGTGAGTTGGTAGAGACGTTAGAACGTAGGATAGAATGCTTTGTGGTATTAGTTTCAGCTCTTTGCTCTCTGAATTAAAATCCCGCCGAGGTCAATTTTGTCTTTCATTCATTCTAGGTCAATAAAATAGTAAAGTACCAGTCAAGTACTGGAATCGATTCCTCCTCTATATCTCTTTCTCACTTCCATTCTTTCACTCTCTCTATCATTCTATTGAAGAAATCTACAGCATTCAGACTTGGAGAGGATTGGTCTCTACCAGTTTTAAAAATGCTCTATAAAAACGCCGTATGTCAATACGGCGCACCCACAACTCCTTCGGGTGCTACGGGACATTGCATGCATGCATATGAAGTTGATATTTAATCGAAACATCATTTAACTGGTACTTAATTTAAACTAATCCCTGGAAGGTTGAAACGCATAGTTAACTTCGGTGGGAGTTGAAATGAGAAAATGAAAAGCGTAACTGAGTATTACCGACTCCATTATCTATCTGATCGACATGTTGAGAAAAGAATTATTTTTAACAAAGGAGAAAAGACGAACATTTCGTTATTAGCGAATAGTCAATTATTATTCTGGATTGGCAGTATTGGTAGAGCATCGGATACCATCCTTTGTGGCAAAGGGTTACGGCCATTTACGTTCTGAGTTCCAATCTCACCGAGTTTAGCTTTGACTTTCATTCTTACGGGGTCGATAAGTAAAGTACCAGTAACGCACTCGTTATCAGTAACCACGCAGCTTTGTCCCTCTCAATCCATATATATATGTAAATATCTTTAAGTCGTTTGGAAGCCTCGACAATGCAAATGAGTAAATCTCCGGGTAACAAGGTCCGGTGGTGGAGAGAGAGATGTAAGTGGGTGTACGTTGAGATGCGTGGTGTGTATAAGATGTGTGAGATGTGTAGAATGAAGGGAAGAATATAAAGGATAAAATAAAAATAACAACACAAGAGAGAGTTACCTTGGGAGAGATTTAATAGTCCCTATATATTTCGGATTCACATCCATCAACTGGGTTTTTTTTCCGAGGTGGGGGAAAAGGTTGTCTGTCGGACAAGTCCGGAACGCGTCCTTCGCTGTTTGTTGTTTTGAATATATATATATATATATATATATATATATATATATATATATATATATATATATATATATATATACATATACATATATATATATATATATATACATATATATATATATATATATATATATATATATATATATATATATATATATATATATATATATATATATATATATATATATATATATATATATATATATATATATATATATATATATCCATATATATATATATATATATCCTTTTTGTATAATGGGTATCACTTAGGAAGTTTGCTTGTTTTTTTCGGAATAGAAATCGAGTCAGTTCCGTAAAATGGTTTTCTCATCTGGTAAAAAGTAAATGAGCGGAAAAATTTAACAGTTGTTTGCTTCGAGGATACATTAAAGACTTAAAGCAGACGCATCCCCCCCACCACACGCACACACACACACACACACACACACGCATATATATATATATATATATATATATATATATATATATATACACATATATGTGTGAATGTATTTATCTATATGTATATAAATATGTGTAAATAAAGTAGTATAGTTAATGCAAAGCATTGTGAGATATGTAATAAATAACCAACAATTTCAAGAAGCCGGTGCAATGTGGTAGAAATATATAAAGTCAAAGGCTGACAAAAGGAAATAAAGAAATATTTTGACCCCGTATATTTCAACATAATATTTTAGGGCTATAACCCTCTTGCAAATGTAAGAACGAAAACGGTTCGAAACAACAACAAATGATAGATGTGTTTATCCCGAACAGGACTAAGTGTCTAGAATTCGCATGCGGGGAGTAGTTATAGTAGTCACTCTGTTCCGTGTACTTCTTATATATTATTTTTTATTCAATAAAATTTATTTATGCATAAACAAATTATGTCAACTATATTTAAAAAAAGAAATTACACAATGCTGGAAATATGAAAAAAAAAAAGATAAAATCAAAATTGAGTAATGAACAGAGGGAGGAAGAGATGAAGAAGTAACAGATCTGAATGTGTACGAAAATAGAGGAAAGGACTATAAATACCATCAATGAGATGAAAAAGGGGGAAAAAGCAAGGACTATTAGGTCATGGAAGAAAGGGAGGTGGAAGGGGAGAGGATATAATAGGCTCTAGGTGTTTTGGTTGCGTCTCGCGGACAATGACCAGCGACAGCCACCCTACCTCGCGGGGCTCCTTTCTAGGACCTGCTGCTGACGTTCCGATTTTACGGAGGAGCTAGGCAGTACCGGGTCAGAGGACGCCTGAGGTCTCGACGGTGACCAGTACAAAGTGGAAGCGGCCGAATAATTCCCCGCATTTGCTTGTCTTTCCGCCCTTTGCTTTGCTGGTCGCAGTACCAGAGTTTGTAGCAGAAGCGACTAAGTTGGAGGCGGAGAACGTGTCACAGCATGTTGCGTCCCAGATACTGTAGGACAGAACAAAGGAGAGATACAAAATAAAAAACCTAGTCACTGAGGAGGTCACAGAATGTGTGACGAAAAAACTTTGACAATACATAAACAACTTTCCAATTATCGAACCAACCAACCAGCCGGAAATTTATTATAAATTGAAATGAAAACCAACAGCATGACTCTCCCAAAGTATAACAATACACACACACACACACACACACACACACACACATATATATATATATATATATATATATATATATATATATATATATATATATATATATATATATATTTATATTTATTTAAACTGATATATAGCTACACCACCTACACACATATACACACGTATATACATATATATATATATACATATATATACACATCCATATATATATATACACATCTATATACATATATTCATATATAAGTATACATAGATATATTTGTATACACTTATACATGTATATATTGACGCACAGACATTAATTAATCCTTGTACTGTGAATAAAAAACATGGGTGGGAACCAGTGTAACATTTTCAATTCTGTTTACCAAAGATGATTCTAAAATGCTAGTATATACACACACACACACATATATATATACATATACATACACACAAACATATATATATATATATATGTACATATACATATATATATATAATCAAATACACACACACACACACACAGACACACACACACACACACACTCATATATATATATATCGCTGCAGTAAAACAAGTTTTTTTACACATTAAATCTTTCATCTCCGTCCATTCTAATCTCTTCAGGAACATTTCAACGTTTCAATATTTTATTTTATTTCATTTCCGTAAACTTATTTTTCATTTTTTGTTTCATTAAACAACACCAATGTTAGTTGTTTGTGTTAAAGGGTTTTCTATTTTCTCTTGAAGCTCTATGTTAAGTGTGTTTATCATCTGCAATATAAGCAATCAGTTTTGTGCACCAAGAGGCCTCTTGAAGCAAATCACGTTCTGTTTTTTTTTCTTTTTCCTGTTTCCCTTTATAAAATTCCCGACATTGTGTCCTGCTCATTTCTAATAGAGAAATAATAAAGCAGTGGTTCTCAAATGTATGGCATTTAGCTTCCAGTGAGGAAACTTCAAATCCCAGGCAAAGAACTTTTGCCGCGTGAGAAACTGAGGATGAATCCAAACTGTGCAAAAAATAAGTGTACATTGTGAATATATCAAATGAAATATCAATATACCCAACCATAAGGATCATTGCAAAGTAACGTTGTAATCTGGAGAAAAGCAGGGAAAATCGTAAAAACATCGATTATATAGACGCAGGCATGAATGGGTGGTTGAAAAGATTGCTTCGCAACCCTGTGGTTCTGGGTTTAGTCTTGCTACACAGCACCTTGGCACTAACTTCCATTATAACCTCGTATTAACCAGTTACTTATGAGACGGAAACTGCAGAAGCTCGGTTGATACACAAACTCACATATATGTACGTATGTATGTGTGTATATATGTATGTATTATGTATGTATGTTTTTCTGGTTTTATAATTTCACAAATTTTTCGGTTACATAGATACAAGACTCTCTCATTGGAATTTACACAGCATCAGCTAGGTAAATATGTATGCATGTCAGCATGCATGCATGTGTGTGTAGGTATGGATGTTATTGTATGTGTGGATGTGTATGTTTTGAGTATATGTGTGCATGTGCATATGCTTTGTATCTGTACAAGTGTGTATGCAATTATTAGATACAGAATTTTTGGAATGTTTTACATATTTTTACTTTTCCATTAATGGATTGTACTTCTGTTTCTGTGAAGCCCATCTTCTCAAGATCTGTATTGAGGCAGTTACTAACATACCCCCACTGCCCCAATAAACAGAGGCATACATCTGAAGGTATAATCAGGGTGGAGTATCTGTAGATTTCTCATTAGTTCTACATAGATATTCTCCTTTTAGCTAATCTTAAATATTATATTGGCATCTGCTGGACAGCTAACTTCCACTACTGTGCATGCCTTCTTCTCCCTGTCCCATATCATTATATCTGGTCCGTTATGTCTGAATTTTATTGGTTTTTTTACTTGTACATTCCACCAGTACTCTTTCATATTATGTATATGTGTGTCTTCCACATTGCTGTAGCTTTTAATGCGTTTATTGTCGGGGCTATCTTTTCTACGGATTGCATTGTACAGTGTTTTGGCCACTACATCATGCCTCATAGGTAGATAGTACCGCGAGGACATCTTTGGACAGCTGCTTATGACGTGGGTGACATCTTCCATGTTAATTCTGCAGAGTCTGCACTTGTCACATCTAGATGCATCCCTATCTCTTTTGTGAATCAGGTATTTTGTGTTGATTTCCTGTTCTTGGATTGCATAACCTTCAAAGTGGAAGCCAATATAGCGGTTGTTGGTCCAAGATAGACTACTTTGCTTATCTATATTGCTCTCACTCTGGAGATTCCTGGCATCATATCCATGCATGAACTTTTGCTGATAAGCAAGCAGTTTTTCATCCATGGATTTACTGCGGTATGGCTGGGCAATGTCCCTGGGTGTGAGTTTTTGATTATCATGCAAGGAGTATCTTTCAAGGAGTTCCTTCCCAATTCTCATTATCTTATCTGTCTCATGTAGACAGACTTGTTTAATAGATGGGCTCCTACGCTTCGAGGTTCGTAAATGTTATCGGAGGGATATGATGCGACACTCAAATGCTGTCTGGACTGATGTTAGCTTCTGCCTCCCTGTTTACGTTTCAAGTAGAGGCGGTCTATGTCACTGTTGATGTGGAAGTTTCCGGTGTTGTTTAGAATTTTTCGTATTTTAACATCAATTGCTCGGATTTCGTCTATCGTACTATCGAGTATTCCAAATGTTGGTGTTAGGACAGACACAGCAAACACATTGTAAGCCAATGTTTTAATGTGCGCAGAGAGCAATTGCAGTACTCTTAGCAGAGTTTGCAGCCATAATGTGTGTATGTATGCATGTGAATTGGTCCATTTCTTTAGCGTTAAGTAGATTCTTCCAATGTTCATAGGAGAGAGATTTGTATCAGGTCGTATTTCATGTCTCTCGTCTAGATCAATGGCTATCCTACCAATATTATTATTTTCCCACTCATAAACCTGGGTAATATGGCTGCTAACCTTTTTCTTCTGTTGAAGATGATGCATCATTATTATTAGCCGTGGATTGGCAGTATCGGTAGAGGGTCGGACGCCATGCTTTCCAGCATAGTTACGTCCCTTTACGGTCTGAGTTCAAATCCCGCCGAGGTTGACTTTGCCTTTCATCCTTACGGGGTCGATAAAATAAAGTACCAACAATGCACTGGGTAATTGCTGGCCTTGTGCCTAAAGTAGAAACAATTATTATTAGCCGGGTCTTGTACGATATTAATATGAATTTTAGGCCCCCCCCCCTTACGTGAGAAATATAGCCTAAGTCTCCAGTAACACTGAATAGCTTGTGAGTCTTTATTTCAATCTAGCCCAGTCTTGCAATGGCCAGTTCAGCAGGCCAAAATGAGGTATTCATTCCTAATCCTCTCCTTATTTATGGGTCCACCATATCTGACATTCGCGTCATGTCCAGGATACCAATAATTATCACCTAACTGTAGAGTTTGTATCATCAGGTCGTTCATCTTTAGGTTTTCAGGAGAGCACAACTTTCTCACGTTTTATTTTAAAAAATGCAAATTTATACTCACCAAATTTCATTCTAATATCTGTAGAAAATAGGGTAATGGGATCCAATTGTTTTTTATGTGGTTGATATTTGGCCTATACTAGTTCATTGACAAAAAATGATGGGAGATATTTTGGATTCATTTCTATGATCACTCTATATAGTGGTTAGGGTCTTCGGCTCACCATCTTAAGGCCACTGATCCCTGGCTGCGCGGTATGATCTTGAGAATTATTTCACATTGTACCACTTAGCTTCAAAAAAGAATTTAAAATTGTAATTAAAAAAGCTAGCTTTGTCACATTCTTAACCCCGCTGAATCTCCCCGAGAACAACATTAATGGTACGCGTGTCTGGAATGCTCAACCGTTAATTTTACGAGTACGATGTTTCGTTGATCAAATCAACTGGAACACTCGTCATCAAAACCGACGGTATTCTAACATACACACGCACGTATGTATTCATGTATGTGTATGTTCTTCTGGTTTTATAATTTCACAAAGTTTTACCAATAGAGAGAGAGTCGGTTTCTAACAAAGACACAAGACTCTCTCATTGGAATTTACACAACATCAACTAGGTAGATATGTATGTATGTCTGCATGTGTAGATATGGATGTTCATGTATGTATGTATTCATGTATGTGTGTGTATGTATGTATGAATGTATGTATGCATGTACGTGTGTGTGTATGTATGTAAGCATGTATGCATGTATGCATGTTTGCATGCGTAAATGCATGCATTCATCTATCTGTCTGCCTACTTACCTTCACCGACCTTCTGTGTATGTGTGTGTGTGTTTGTATGGCGAGGTGGTGGGGGGAAGAGGCTTACAAATTACGAATCTCTAGGATAATGAGTGATGAATATACAGTTGGATAGATATAGTATAAAGAGAATTACTCAACACTTTTTAATTTGCAGTTTAATTAATTAATGACGATGTTCCGTCTGAAGTAAAATCAAATGAAAATAAACAGGGTAGAAATCTTGTATCAGTCAGTACACCTTGATTACAAAATAACAATGTTTTCTACTAGAGGCACAAGGCCAGTAATTTTGGATAGGGGAAAGTCGATTAAATCGACCCCAGTACGTTACTGGTGCTTTATTTTATCGACCCCGTAAGGATGAAAGGCAAACTTAACCTCGCCTTTCATCCTTAAGGGGTCGATAAAATAAAGTACCAGGTAGGCACTGGGGTCGATTTAATCGACTTTCCCCTCCCCAAAATTGCTGGCCTTGTGCCTATATAAGAAACCATTATTATTATTTTGTAATCAAGGTGTACTGACTGATACAAAATAATGAGAATGATAAAAAAAAATAATAATGAGAATGATGATATTAAAGACTTTGATATTTTAAACGACTCATAGAAGTTGGAATCAGTGCATTTGGCAACAGCTTCTGTCCTAATCTTCGCTATTGATAGTTCACAGATATTTTCAACAATCCTAACACTTGTAACTGAAAGCACATTAATTACCTTTTATCATTTATAAGATGCTTGAAATAGAAATGGAATTTGGCCAAAGAAAACATTCTTAATTTGCAAGTGTACGAAATGCATTTGCGTCAATGGTCTATCTATCTTCCTCACATGAAATCATTTAATCCGATGCATTTAATCCGATATTCTAATGACTCTGCTAATTCACAACATACCATATCATGCCATGGGGTCTGAGCTCCTGACTGGGGTGCAAGGGCGCCGTAATGATATACAGCATGTCTTGGGCACTTAAACCTGGCGGAGCCCATCCCTCTTCTTGTCTGAAAACAGTCGATTTTTTGAAGAGAAAGAGAGAATGATGAACTGGAAGGGAGAAAGTATTATAGAAGAAGAATCGTCTCCAGTACTAGACTGGTAATTTATTTAAACACCTCGAAAGGATGAAAGGCAAAGTTTATCTTGGTGATATTTGAACTCAGAGCGCAGAGAAATGGAATGAATACCGTTGAATATTCTATCTGATATTCTAGCAACTAACCGCCTATAATAAATAGATAAATGAATAAATAGGTAAAAGCTTGTCAAGATTGACCTAAAACGACCATATTCCACACTAATCATTGATTATAATAACATCTGATCTCCACT
>OZ024740.1:140010006-140017506 GCA_964016885.1 Eledone cirrhosa | reverse complement strand
GTGTGTGTGTGTATATATATGTGTGTGTGTGTGTGTGTGTAAGATGGATATGTATACTTTTTAATTGGTTTCCATTGACCATTCGCAATGAACCGAACAATGTTTATGCGTTTTCATTGCGATGCCATATTCAGTATTTTCTGTACCATGTAACGGAATACCGCAGAGAGTCCATTATAAGAAGATTGGTGGGTGGACTAAGAACTATGTTACTGGATGTAACAAGTATGGCACTATGTGAATAAAGTAGATTAGACTGACTGCCATAGACTCATCTCTTTAAGTTGTATTAATGTTGTTTTATATGGCTTAGTCAGGAGAAGTGCAATACCCATGACCCCTTTTCAGAGTCCGATATGGATGATGATGGAGATATTGATGGTGGGGATGATGACGATCGGAATGGTAACAATGATGATGGCGATGAAAACAATAAAAACCTCAATAATACTATCAATATCAATAACAAATAAGAAAACTTGTTTTTGCTGTTTACTCCCAGCTTATCACGGATTGAATTGACGTGTCTATCCTGTCTCTCTTTTGATAAATTGGAAACCACACTGTCAATTCTTTTTTTATGACTGCAGGAGGTGATTTAGCTGCTGTTTTTAACTGGTTAAATGAGACCATGTAGACTACCACGTAGTTGTTCATATTTTTGCTGATGTTCGTTATGCCCAAAGTCAGCTCTGAACGAATAAACATATGATCAAAGGTATGTTTGCAGTAATGATCATCTTGCCCATTTTCTACATCAGGGAACAATTAAAATGTGCCTCTCCATTTTTTTTAACCAGTAATGCGTGATTTGAGTGAACCTCGAATTGATAGAGTTGCGAGAACGTCGCATTAAGTGCCTCGGTATTTATTACGGATCACTGCGCTCTGAGGTCAAATGGTCCATTTTGCCTTTCAGGATAGATAAATAAAGTACCAGTCCAGGTGTGAGGAATTGGTAGAATTGTTAGAGTCAAACTGAATATTTTGCGGTTTCTACTTCGCCTTTGTATATTCAAACACCACTGCTTTGTGTCTGGGGTTGCGACCAGCAGATAGTATCAGCAATGAGGAGATCAATGGAAATACTATTTTTTTTTTGTCTGGTCTGACGATCGACTTCTTTCTTTTTGGAGGTAGAAAGGCAGAAAAGTGGTGGCCGTCCATTACAGCACGCAAATTTAGTGAAGCGTGGTTTTGCAGTCGACATCTTGATTTCTATCGTTGCTACAATGCCACAAATTATAGCGGTGATACAGTCGAATAAATCTTTCTGAGTACGTTACAAAAGACAGGCTAAGGGAAATAACTCAAATTGCCCAATGGTAAGATGTGTTTTGAGATATATAAGGGAGGCATAAAGGGGGTTTGCTATCGTTAGATATATAACATTTGACTCAACATATTACAGAGATTGTATTATGATAATTAAGTACAATTACGAATGATAAGCATGCAGATAAACGGTGTTTTAGTGGTGACCATCCTACTCGTTTTTATATATCAATGACCAACTAAATTATTTAACGCGCTCCTCCATTGACAGGAGAGCAATTTGAAGGAGATGGGGATTTGGCTGCAGTTTCTTGAAGGTTGAACTT
This sequence comes from Eledone cirrhosa, assembly GCA_964016885.1. Lineage (NCBI taxonomy): Eukaryota > Metazoa > Mollusca > Cephalopoda > Octopoda > Eledonidae > Eledone > Eledone cirrhosa. The sequence goes on along the minus strand of OZ024740.1, from coordinate 140,015,905 downwards.
TTTCGTTGGATCGTGTGAAACCTCGTTAGCATTAATACAATAGAAGCATTTCATTCATGGCCAACTCGACATTTTTCTTCAGACGGTGATTCTAGGACTACAGTATTCAGTGTGTATGTTCTTTTTGAGACATTAGTATGTGCTTTTATCCGTTTGAAACCCCACCCTCCAAGTGCATCTGGCTCTATGAAACAATCCATTAATTTTAAAGGGTTCTTATCTAAACCCTCCAACATAATTTTGTATAGAAGCTTCTAAGTAATGTTACAAATACTTAGTATGTAATAATAATTGTTTCTACTTTAGGCACAGGCCAGTAATTACCCAGTACATTACTGGTACTTTATTTTATCGACCACGTAAGGATGAAAGGCAAAGTCAACCTCAACAGGATTTGAACTCAGACTGCAAAGGGACGTAACTCTATGTTGCAAAGCATGGCGTGTGATCCTCTACCAATACTGCCAATCCATCTGCCTAGTATGTAATAATAATTGTTTCTACTTTTGGCACAAGGCCAGCAATTACCCAGTGCATTACTGGTACTTTATTTTATCGGCCCCGTAAGGATGAAAATGTTAGTAAATATCTCAAATTCTTCACCAATTCATTTAAATGTAGTGTATTTCATTATTAAATACGACAACGAAAGGGTTAAAGCAGACTGGTGTGGTATTTCCAGAAGCTATAGCATATAGCAACAGCATGGTGTGTGCAACGCATGTGTGTGTGTGTGTGTGTGTGTGTGTGTGTGTGTGTGTGTGTTTGTGGAGGAAGGGGTCATCTTGCATCGTACGCTGCAAATTGTGCTTTGAAATACAAGGAATGAGTGGCGTGTTAAAGTGGTGTCTTCTGTACGTGTGTGTGGCGGATGACTAATGTCTTGGCTGCGTCAGGGACCCGACAATAGTTAAAGGGCCGTAAATTATTATTTTTTTGCTACTATAAATAACACGAAAGGGCTCCAATGAAAGTTTGCTATACACGCTTAGTCCGCTCATGTAAGGGATTTTCAAGGGAGTTTGTTACTGTTATATATATACATATACATTTGACTTAACATGTTACAGCGACTGTATTGCGATAGTTAAGTGATTAAGAAAGCCAAGCTTGTAAATCAGTGTAAATGTTAGTGGTGGTGGAGGATAAGTGGGGGTTGGGTAGGCGAGAGGTATTAGCATCTTTGTTTTATATGATTGATAGTGATGGTAGTACTGATGATGGTGGTACAGATGATGGTGGTAGTGGTGTCACTTGGGAATCTGTTCTTTGTTAAACTGAGAGTAGGAGAAAGAAAAAGAGAGACGTATGTATATATATATATATATATATATATATATATACACATATATATATATGAATGTATATATATATATATATGTATATATATATATATATATATATATATATATATATATATATATATATATATATATATATATATATATATATATATATATATATATATGAATATATATATATATATATATATATAAATACGCACACACTCACTCACTCACACACATGCATATATATATATATATATATATATATATATATATATATGTATGTATACATATATATATATATATATATATATATATGTGTGTGTGTGTGTGTGTGTGTGTGTGCGTGTGTGTATGAGAGGAAGATATTGACTAATGTAAACAAGACAATATATGAGGTCAAATCTTACACAAGTCGGATAACATAGGGTCTCGGTTTAGAGAAATTCCATCTTAAAAGTTCATGTGAACATTGAATATAGCAACACACAAAAAAAGAAAAAAGGAAAAGGCACACACACACCGTGTATGTGATTGTGCGTGCGTGGGGTGTATGTATATAGACGTGTGGATGTATGTATGTAGGTACATGTGTGTGTTTTCCGATGAATGTGTGTGTCAGAGAGAGATAGAGATAGATAGATAAATATATATATATATATATATATATATATATATATATATATATATATATATATATATATAGAGAGAGAGAGAGAGAGAGAGAGAGAGAGATTAGTATGTTCGATAAACGATTCTGGTTAGATATATTTGAGGACTGGATAATGTATTATGTGGTAGGTCAGTTACCTCACACAGTCATATATGTGTGTATAAATATATGCATATATAGGTATATGTATGTATGTATGTAACTGTATATATATTTCTTTAATTCTTTGAATTCTTCCTATTAAGAAGTAGCTGGTTTCTAACAATGAAACAAAACTCGCTGGAATTTATATAACAACAACAAGAGTAGAGTCAAATACTATGTTATTTATGAGTAAAAGGTGTTTCCCTTGTATATATACCATGTCAAAGCCACTCACGTATCTAGGCTGATTGTGGTAGACAAATTAGGAGTGGAAAATATGCAAATATGCATAATTTAACGGCCATTTACGAAATGCTGTATATCTTATCGTTCATTTATAATTCGTCAAATTCTTCCCCTAAAGAGTGAGTTGGTTTCGAACGAAACAAAACAAGGCCTCATCAATGGAATTCAGATAACAACAACGGTGAAGAGTTAGTTACATGTTGAATATTAGAAAACCTTATATATTTTTAGCGTTACGCTTGCATATTTGTATTAGCAAAGCATGTGTAAGCTCGCTACCACAGTCACATCAAGGCGCCCACGTGTGTAAGTGGTAACATGAGCCCCACAATGTTTAAATAGCCCATAATTAATTTTTTGGCTAACATAAATAACACGCAAGGGTCTCGATAGGATTTTCATCCTGGAACGCCTCCCAACCCCAGATCTGTAAGCTTAATCTAGCTCTACTCGTTACTAACAAATATAGTGATCCACTAAAACTTACTTTGCAACGTAGATATTTTGTGGTATGGTGGTGTTGTGATTTTTCATGGCCTGAGTCACCTGTTCTTGAATAGCTATAATTACTGATTTTCTGCTAAAGGCGGAAGTGTCTTAATGGCAAGGTGACAGACATGGATCGCAATTTGTTGTCATTTCTTGATAACAAGAACTAAACGAAAGTGAAAGCTCATTTATAATAAATTAATGAGGAATCTGCAGATACTCCACCCTAACAATACCTTTAGATTTGTACTTGTGACCATTGAGGCTCTGGGATATTTTTCTAAGTGCCTCATACAAATCTTGATAAGCTGGGTTTCACAGAACAAGAAAGAGAACGGCTAGTTAGGAAGTTGCAAGGACAGTCTATTAATGGAGCTGTATGTAAAATATTTAAGAAATTCTCCATGTAATAACTGCATTTACACATATATAGAGAAATATATGTACATGTTAGTCAAAACATATAGAGCCACACCCATATCTACACACAACACACACACACACACACACACACACACACACACACACACACACACACACACACAGACATACGTATTTACCTTCTTTCTATGTTAGAAGCAGGCCTTTTCTCTCTACTGATGAAAATTTATAAAATAATCAAACCAGAGCACACACACACACACACACACACACACACACACACACACACACACACACACACACACACACACACACACACACACACACACACACACACACATACATACATACATACATAACGTATGAATATAGAACATAAAATTGCATTATAAATATTTACGTTTGTGAATTACACAACGCTTCTACATTATGCTTGAAATATATTAAATTTCCCCACTGATACAATCATAAATAAATATGAATGTAAGCATGAATACATAAATGCATACATATATAAATCCATACTGACAAACATACATATAATCATATATGGTATACATACATACTTAAAACATGTAAGAATTCTTCTCAGATGCACACACACACGCCCCCCCCCCACACACATACACACACAAAATATATATATGCATACCCAAAAACATTCTCCGCTGACGAATCAAATGTTTAGGCTAAAATATTGTTTACCACAGCAAAGAGAACAGAAATAAAGAAGAAAATTCATGAGTTTGTCGTTAAGTATTACTGGTCTGCCTTGTTATAAGATTTGGTTAAGAAACCTCGAAAATTCTTCAGGAAACAGATGGTATACAATATCTCTCCAGAGTTAATTTCCTTCTTTCTGACAACCCAAATCTATGTAACAGATTTATATGTAAATACATACGTACATACATACATAAATGTAAGCATATAGGCATATATACATACACACATACATACACACATGATGGCTGCAACTCCATTTCGAGTAATGCCATTGCTTCATACTTAAGCATGAGCATCACGGACGTGGCATTTTAATCCAGCTATGGACTTGCCTATGGCCAGCAATAACGATGCCAGTGCTTGAAGCGTTTTTAAGTGAGGATAGGCTGAGCAGTGTGCCATACACGCATACATACACACATATATACATACATAAACACCGAAAATGTCACCTACATATTAACTAGCTGTTTGAAAATGGCACTTCGATATAATCTATCTTTGATACTTGTAAAAGATTTGTGAAAAATAAAACATATTTGCAAAACAAATGAGAAATCAAGAGTTATTCAACCCAGATTTTTACCTGTAATTAGACACATACCTGTAATTATTGGAATGTAATTAGACACAAACGTGTAATTATTTGAATGTGTGAATATGTAATTAAATGCCTAGTTACTAATATTCACTAAGTGGAATTTACAAAGCCAGACAGAACATGGCTAAATAGTAAATTAGGGTTTGAAACCATTAATGGAACTACTTATATATGTAGAATATTCGAGATGTTGAGCATGTATTAAGTGACTGTATGAACGTGCATATATATATATATATATATATATATATATATATTTATTAAAATAACAGATTAAAGTTTAAGCAAAGAATCGCTGCTTTCACCCTTAACGGGATCTTCTGAAACTAACAAAGTCAATCTGTAAACGCAGAACTGGATATTTCAAAAAACGTTGCAAGGATTCTAATGCCGTGCACGTCCATTCCGACAAAACTGGCAACCTATATCAAGTGGAGCGCAGTACTTACCATCAACTACTACATAATGCTGTAACCAAGGATTACCGTAAAACTAATCGGTGCGTCATCAATGAAATCAACGATGCTGGGTTTAAAATCACATCTGATCTCAACATCCTGGACCGGACCGAACCTCTGGACCCTATTTCTCCCCACTTTACCCTGAAGGATCACAAATCCAATTTTCCGAACAACCCCTCTATTCGGCTTATTAACCCTACGAAGTCCGATTTAGGTAGACTTAGTAAAACAATTCTTGATAGAATTATACCTGAAATTAGAAGTTTGGCCCCTCTTGCACTGTGGAACAATTCTTTCGCGGTGATTGATTGGTTCAACGGCATATGTAACAAGGAACATTGCCGTTTTATCCAATTCGACATCAACAATTACTACTCCTCCATCACTTTACCACTTCTCCTTAGAGCTATCAATTTCGCTAAAACACTCACAGTGGTTAAGGATTTCGAAGTTGATGTCATCCTCAATGCCCGAAAGTCGGTGATTAATTTCGACGACTCTATTTGGATTAAAAAATCCAATAGTACCCCATTCGACGTGAGTATGGGCGCTAGTGATTCTACGGAGGTTACTGATCTTATTGGCCTTTTCCTTCTTTTCTCTATCAAGGACGAATTCCCCAACGCGGGCGGTGGTTTGTACCGTGACGATGGTCTTTTGACCATGACTAAGTGCGGACCTCGTGCTTGCGACAGGTTCAGAAAAGAACTCACAGCCTTCTTTAAAGGCTTCAACCTCTCTATACAGGTTGAAGCCAATCTCTCGGTCGTTACTTACCTCGACGTTACCCTCAATTTATTGAATGGGTTGTATTGCCCGTATAGAAAGCCGAATGATACGCTTAATTACATAAGTAAGCATTCCAACCATCCTGCCAGCATAACCAAGAACC